>VDFB02273683.1:0-72091 GCA_007258455.2 Sequoia sempervirens | reverse complement strand
TGTTCGTTGAAAATCTGATTTTTGTGGCCAAATCACCCCTTCTAGGAGGTCATACCATTTCCATTAACCTGGGGCTTCAGTCTAGGTTTCAAACAGCAATTTCAGAGGTCTGTAATCTTCCTTTTTGAGGCATCTTTGCCATGTAAAATGATGGCTTAATGAGAGAGAACAGTTTAGAATTGAATAGCACTTGTATTAGCTCACTTCATAAGGACTTGGGAGCTAATGTTGTACATTTGAATGACTAAAAAGTGCACAGTTTGGGCTATGAACAGGTCTGATATAAATCTCTTCAATCTGATTTCAGTTTGTTACTCAACTTTCTTGGTTATTGTAATTGAGTTATTTCATGCTTTGATGTAATGCAATGGCATTCTCTTGCAATGCTATGATATTGTCAATGTATGCAATCATAATGTTGAATGAGACTTGAAAAACAAAAAAAAAAAAAAAAAAAACGGGGCTGATCATCAAAGTCCGGCCTGTACTAGGAGTGGTACAGCCTATCAGCAAACAAACTCCTTCAATCGCCCTTAAAACACAACAAAAATCTTCAACAATCTCTTCACAACAGCAATCAACTGTTAGAGATTTCAAAACACCTCAAAAACATCCATAATTGCAACCCAAAACTGAATCTTCACTCTGTAG
Organism: Sequoia sempervirens; assembly: GCA_007258455.2. NCBI lineage: Eukaryota > Viridiplantae > Streptophyta > Pinopsida > Cupressales > Cupressaceae > Sequoia > Sequoia sempervirens. The sequence continues at coordinate 71,440 of VDFB02273683.1, read as the reverse complement.
ATCATTGGTGATCTCTATATGAAACCACTCTAACCAACTAGGGGGATTTTCGTCCCAAAAACCGACAATTTTGAGACAATTTTCATCAAGAAATTATGGAAGAACTCAAGTTCTCTCCAACAGTAAAAGCCAATAATATTTAATGGCTAATGTTTCAAATGTACTCTCATCCTCGTTTTATAACATTTTTGGAGGGAAAATAATAATTCTTTTTTCGTCCACAAGGACCTTTCTGAAATAAATAATTCAATTTGCAAAAAGTTCCACAAGCCTAGGCATCCAAGTTGATGGAAAACTCAATACCTTTAAAAACGAGTTATTACAATCAGTTTTCTCTTTTATATTTTCAACATTAAACAACTTAAGTGAAATAATTAATTAGTAGCTCAATAATTTACCCAAGTTGCAAAATTATTGAAATGATACAAAATTGCAATTCTGACCATACCACAGTGTCCCTAAATCAAAACACAATGAACTAAAGCAACTAGGTGACTTTCTAAAAATAGCAAACTTCTCCAAGAAGTTTGGAGAACTCCCAAAAGGTCAAAAATCAATTCGGAAAGCATAAATGAGCTCCACACCATCAACTCAACTTGCTACCATGATCAAAAACTCTGCTAAAGTGATCATGTGCTCTCCAAGAACTTTGGAGTTCTCCCTTACCAATTAGCTGATAGGAAAACTCAAAAAATAGGTTAATTGTCCACAAATTGATTTTGCTTAAAATGGGGACATTACACACTTCATCAAAATAAAAGATATTTAGTGATGCTAATTCATGTCGCCAACAAAGAAGATATGTGGGGCAAACATCAATGAAATTTTTATTTGTGTTTTTTTGGCCAACCGCACTTCCTTGTGGGCTAGCGCACCTCTAAAAGACAAGCACATGTTTTTTTCCTTTGGTTATTTGAATTTCAAAAAATATTATTTAAAGTTAAAATATTTATTTCAAAAATTATGTGAAAATTATACTTCATATTTATTAGTAAGTTTGTTGCAATAAAAGAATTATATCGATATTAGTTTATTTGAAACAACAATCAAGCCAAACAAACGATTCAAACAATCAAGAAACACAATTTTTTTGAAATTGTCAAAAAATATTAGAAAGGAATATTTTAGTGGTATCAAAGTAGACTTCTTGCTAGCTATGAGAAATATTTGTGTGAAAAAAAATTGAGCGGACTTCATGCTCAAAAGTAACAGGGTAATTGGATATTACCAAATGGAAAGGAGAAAGGACTCGGATCAACTGAAAATTATTACAAAACAACAGGACATGAACATTCCCATGAAAGACAAGGAGGTAATGGGTCCAAATAACAAGGACGTTGATGATGCTCATTTTGAGAGGCTTGTACAGGGACAAGAATAGTTAGTAGATATGATGACACAACAGGTTTCTACCATGCAGAATAGCAACATTTTGAGGACACAACGCTGAAGTCAACTCATCAAGAGCAAACATTCACCAAAATGCCCAAAGGACAGTTGGTCCAATTGTGAGGCCTTTCTAGCCTAACTTCATTTGCAAGGAAAAAGAAATTGTTGAGCCAAAGATCCAAACATCTATAGCAGATGACATAGTGTCAAGTTATGGGGAATGTAGACTCCAACCAGCTAAGATTAAGAAGGTAATATCACTCACGAATTTTATGAGCTTGAAGAAAAACAAGGGTAGTCAGAGAGTAGAGTGAAGGCAACAAACAAATCCTCAAGATCTCCAACAAGCATTGGAGAAGTTGACACTTCCTACATTTGATGGATTTAATAAATGTACTGCATGCTCCTAGATACAAAAATTGGGCACATTTTTATCATTGAGGCCTATGATGTGAAGAGCACACAGGAAATACTGAGAGGGGGAGGGGGCCAGGCAGGGTCAATCAATATTTCAAAACTTTTAAAACTTTAAACCTCATAAAACAAATAAATCAGAAATCAGAATCTACACATTTAGAGCAACATAAACACCATGAAAAAGATGAACACCATGGAAAACCCTTTCAAGTAAAAAACCATGGCAAAATATTGCTTTTATTATCTTGAATGGGCACCAACTCATTGACAGCACCAACTACGAAGCAACTGAAGCACCAACTCATTCCCAAATACTTGTGGCCAAGTTCCCAAGGTTCTTTGCAACTAAAACATAACTTTTTTGTGCAACTCATTCTGAACCTAGTCATCAATGTAGTGCTTTTTAGGCCAATATTTTTGAAAAGGCTCCTTATTGTATTTTTTGTGTTGAAAGGGTTTAGGCTAAAATTTGTTTTAGGGGCTGAACTTTCCATGTTCCTAGCCCTCTTGATAGCATCCTGTAAAGTGCTAGGATCAAATGCCTTCATCCAGCCACGAAGTGGCTCTGATAATCCCTCTATAAACATAACTATCAATTTATGTTCCGACACATCAATGACGATTTAGATAACTTTTGAAACTCTTAGATATATAAATCAACTAAACCAATCTATTTCAACTATGCCAACTCCCTGAAATGTGAGTCCAAATCTTTTCTATCAAATCTGTCTGTCAATCTCTATGTGAATTTTTCGTAGGAAGTTATGTTGTCATGTCCCAAGTCACTAGCCCATGGTACCACCACTCATGAGCCTCTCCGTCTAGATGAAGAGTTGCATATTTGATTTCTTCCCTTTCATTCATAACATTTAGCTAAAAATATGTCTAAATTCTAAACCCATGCACGTGTTGTACACTGACCCGAACCATCATAGCTAGGGATGGATAGCTTACCCACTTTGCACTGCAAATCTTTGTTATTTCCTTGTCCTCTTTTCCCTCTAGGTCTATTTTTGTATTTAATGCCACAAAATTTTGCCAAGGACATAGATGCATGGAACTCATCACCTAAGGATTGGTATTCTCACAAATAATCACCCCATCCTTCGCCACCTCCTTGCTGTCATGCTTGTTCTCTAGGCTGATCATCCAAAAACTTAGGCATTAGAGGTCTAGGAGTGACCCTACTTGCTGCCCTCGAGGTATTTACAAAAACATTTGTATTACTTCCTTCACCTTGGTTTCCATTGTGTCAATTATTGCCATTATTATTGTTCTCATGATTCCCTTGGCTATTTATGTTATTTGCATTCATGGTTTGCATCATTTGGGTTAATGCTTGAACCAACTACTATTGTCCCCTAGCTAAATCACTCAGCATAGTCAAAATACTAGGGTCTTAGTGTTCCTACCTATCATGTCTATCCCCCATGTTTTCTTCTTCGAATCAGAATTAAAAACACTTCTTTCTCTTGCCCTCCTATAAGTGATGTATTTTGTATCTTCCGGATTCATTAATGTGCAAACATACCACTGAATATCTTAAAACTGATCAGAAATTTCTGTTAAAAAAAACTTGCTCCAAAACCCACCAACCGACAAAATCCTGGGCTCTAATACCACTGTAAAATCCCAAACCAACCATGCCAATCTTTCACAATCATTATGGCTCATTGTTTTGTAATTTTTTTAAACAGTTTGCAACTGCCAGAACTGATTGTTTATTTTCTTCTTCCTAATGTGTTGTACATATAATAAATTTTTGCTTCAATAAGGCATTTCGCTAAAAATGAGCTAAATCATGCAAAATTGTTGTCAAAAATCCGTTTTAGGTCAAACAAGGCATAGGCTTTTTGTGGGTTTATGTCAAGGAAGATACGTACAAAATCCTGAAAATTTTGAAAATTAGGGTTTCAAACCCCTATTTTTAGGAAAACTCCTAAAAATAAGACCTTTCCAGAATTAGTTGAAAATAATTTTGATAGGATAAATTGGCTTCACAATCACACTAGTCAAGTCAAAATCACCAAAAAGTTTGTTTTACTCTGGTGGGTCTATTTTCATTTTCCCGAAGAAAAGCTAGGACCTCCGCAGCCATTAATGGCAGATGGCCAGTCCCAGGTTTCAAAATCTAAGCTTCAACAAAGAATCCATGGCGAAAAATGTTTGAAAAGATGCTTCATGACGAAGGGGATTTTCAAAGATCAAAAATGCTAAAAATTTTCTAAGTCTGGAAGATGCACACCTTGCTACCAAAAAGTTGCTACGCAGTCAATGCCTTGATGAATTTTTCAAGCACCCGTACACACAGCATAGTGAAAGCAATTGCTACGGTGAACACATCCGCATTGTCAACAACGGTGATCAAGTCCGTCGAGCTACAATGCTAAACGCAAAGTGCGAAGAGGTGAAGATCTTAAAGGAAATGATGAAGCTGCAATCAAAAGAGCCCCTGCTGACCAGGGGCGCCCATGAGTTCAAGAGGTCAAAGGCAGTCATCAAGTCTTGCCAAGAAAGTCATCTCCTTCGTAATTTTGTTGGCTTTCCAACACATCATCAAGCAAGTTCACCTGATTCATCGATCACCGACAACAGAGGCGAAGACAAAAGATACTCAAAGCAAATAGCATCAAAGATAGCAATCAAAACATAAAAAAAGTGCCCCTGTAGCTCAGGGGCACCCAAGAATGAGACTATCCAGATGTCAGTTTTTGGGTAAGCTCATCTCCAAGTGATCTCCCTGGCATCAACTTAGCTTCGCAACGAACCTGTTTGCCAATCTACGAGACGCATCAAATGACGGCAGTCATTGATCATTTGAACACGTAAAACAGAGGGTAAACTAATGGACATCAAGGACAAAGACCCCTAGTGGCCAGGGGCGCCCATCATTCTAGGCAACCAAATGAAGTTTTCTACAGATGTTTTCTACAAGGCATCTGCTCAGCATCCTTTTAGCTTCATGATCAATCCAGTTGCACGTTCACAGGACCTGTCAAGCATTCGCAAAAGAAGATCAAGCAGAAAACACTAAAGGTGAAGGAAAGATGAAAGACATGAAAAAATTGGCTAAGTGTCAAGGAAAATGCATCTTCCTAGAAATAGGCGCACAACTTTTTGGGGAATCAGATTCTATCTGTAAGCTCAATGATCTCCAAAATAACCTTCTCTGTTTTGATCAATCTCAACAATGACACCGTCAGCAAAGACAACGGACAAATCAAACATCTGACGACAGAGATCAAACTCGGGCAGTTCGTGAAAGTTTGTAAACTAAAAATAACAAGTCAAAAGGTCAAAGGCGCCCCTACAAGCCAAGGGCGCCCAAGCTTTTGAGACACTTAAATCAACTTTCAGGATTCGCAAAGCCAGTCATCCTTTCCAGGACTGAACTGGTTATCCATCCCATGTTTTAGAAAGATCGTTAGACTCATCAATCATCGATGATCTCAGATCAGAGCACAAAGGATCAAACTGGAGGAATTAAAGAACACTCAGAAAATTGACTAAGTCTGGTGAAAAATGCACCTTCTTGGGAAAAGGCACCCAAGAATCAGAGGCATCAGACTCAGGTTTTGAGCTTTGCAGCTCCCAAGAACACTTCATCAGAGTTGTTCCATCTCACAAATGGATCTATCAACAACACCTCAAGATCAACTGAGCAACCGGAATTGAGGATCAAACAAAGGCACTTCACCATGAAAAAGAATGAAAATATCTTCAACTCCTCAACTTGGACGCCTAAAGTCAACATAGATCCAGTTGACTGAAGTTAGGATATTTTTTGAAGGCCTTTCATGTCTAAAACGTCCCCAAATTGGTGGAATTTGCTCCAGTGAACTCTTGATCAGGAAAATTGACTCCTCAATCATGTGTTGGTGCCTAAACTTGATTGATTCAACATCAAACACTATGTATCAAGTCTAGGCTTCATTGTTCATTATTTCTCTTTGCAGGTTGAAGCTCAAGAACAAGCATTTTTCCTCTCCAATGTCTTTTTGAAGATCTGACAGAGGGGTTTTCATTGCTCTTCATATTTTTGAAGATCATTTGCACAAAGGGACAATTTATCAGAGGTTGCATCTTCAGGCAAAATTTTCTTGAAGATCCAGATAGGCAATTGATAATTTCCAAACTTCTTGTCTTTTTCCTCTATTCTTGTCTTAAATCTTCTTGCATGTCCAAATAAATGAAGATTATTCACAGATTTGACCTTTTGGGTATGATCAGCACAACTTTTTCAACAAAACCCACGTGCTGGATTTTTCCAGAAATAGTAACCTTGTTGCCCCTATTTTTACAGTATTCCAAAAAAACGTCACAATTTTGAAAATCAAACAAATTGGGTTTGTTCAGCATTGAAGCGCCTACAATACCCAGGTGTTAGATTTTTTCAAAAAAATACTTCTCGGTGGGGGCTATTTTTAGGGGTTTTCAGAAAAGTTGTCTGAACAGTATCGTATGCATAGTCAATCTTTAAGGTTTTCAGAATGCAATGCTCTCAAGATGACTACAAGACCAAATCTATCTTGCTACATGTTTTTTCTAAAAACGGCTGACACCGATCTGCATCGGGCACACCTAGAGGTCGATTTGGACAAATTGACAAGCATAGACACTCAAGTCCACAAGTTCCATATGGTTTCACCTCGTATATCTAATAGCCTTCCAAAGCCAGTTTAGAGGATTGAAATCGTTGGAATTCTGTGTGTGCAAAAAGTTTGAGTGCATTTCTCACAACTAGAGTGTTCGCAGTTAAAATTGGCAGTTTCATCATACAACACTCTTTCATTGAGAAGAATCAAGAAAAACGTCAGAAGCACAAAGCTATAGGAGAAACAGAGGACACCACTCCAGTTACGAAGCCGCCAAAGTTACCAATCAATTCCTTGCCAGTATCAAATGTGAAGGTGGTGACTACGTGAGTCTCAGTGACGTGCAAACACAATTCTAGGACCTCATCTGCAGCAGTTTTTACGGTGACCTCGCTGGTTACAGTTTGAGTAAAATTGCAATCATATCAACAAGGCTGGATGACACGGCTGCAAAGAATATTGAATATCAGCAGCAAATTGCAAGTGGTGAAGAGATGTTGAGGCGACACGTCATTATCCTGTGAAACATTGATTGCCCAAAGGCAAAAGAAAACGACTGGCTAGAGGAATTGTTGACTAGAGGTGATGAGGTGTAAAACACCCAGTTAGGACATCCTACCCTCCAAAATAGCATTTATGGCAACAGGAGTTAACTCGATGCCTCTTTCCAAGTTAACTCATGTCCCACTGATCATGCATTTCTATTTCCACTAATTATGGATGTCTATTCTAGATCTCCACTAATTATAGATCTCTATTTCGGAGACACTTTTGTATCTCTATTATAGATGTCTATTTAGTTTAGTTTTAGTTAACTGAAGTAGCTTTCCAATTAACTGCTAGGTCACCTACTTTTAGACATAGGAATAAATCTTGCAAATTAGTAAGAACTAAGTGTTAACTCAAAGAGATTTTAGGGTTGCCTACTCCTTTGAGCTTCTATAAATAAAAGCTTTCGCTCATTATTTTGTAGCTCTTATTACTACACAAAATTGTTTCGCTATTGTGCCATCAAGCTTGCAAGTTAATATTTGTTCACTCTTGGATGAGAGTTGTTTGGTTTGATAAGCAATTGTCTATGATTTTGTACCTTTGTTGTCCCAAATCTTTGTAATTCGTTGAGCAAGTTTGAAGAAATAAATCAAAAGGCATATGCAATTTGATCCAAAGTTTCAAGTTCTATCAACGTTTTGTTCTTATAATCTACTATTTCAATCTACCCCTTAGACAGTCGTCGACGCCTCCTTGGGAATTTTGATATTAATGGTTATTGTTTGATGTTGTGTAATTATCTGTATTTTAGCCTACACTTTGGACAGGTGTCGTCACCTCCTCAAGAATCCTGATATCCAGTTCATCGTCCTTTGTTGTTTCTAGTAAGTTGCATGCCAACCTACACCTCGGATAGGGGTTCCTCCTCAGCAATCTTGAGATTCAGCTTACCGTAAGAGTGTTTGCTTGCATAAGACCTTATTCTAGCATAGATCTGAAAGTTTAGAGCCTTCGGAAGAGTGTTTGCTTGCATAAGACCTTATTCTAGCATAGATATGAAAGTTTAGAGCCTTCGGACACGTTCTGAGAGACGGTCGGCCCAAGTGATCCAACCATTCCATTGTCACTCCTATATTCTCTTGCTCTATTTATCTAGAGGAGACAGGATAGATTAAAAGTTAGCCTAGTTGTAGTTAAGATCTACATAAACCAGAGAAAACCTTAGCTGCAACGCATTGTGTTTATGCACCCTTGTGTCCTACCGCTAAGTAAAAAAGATAGGAACATTAGTCCATTTTACTTTTACGCAAACATCAACAAACAAAAGGGAGTTTCCCCTCCATAATTTGAAAAGCAATCATTACGCACTGTGCATAGCTGTTTGTTTCCAATAAGCACTCTAGAGGTGCTAATTGAAACGCCAACATAATGCTAAGATCATTTTTTCACAATGAAACTCCACAACAATATAATTCCCAAGTTTCAAAGAAATTGATAGCAACTCATTTTCCAATTTAAATCAAGGTAACAACTGTCATAAATAACAAATTGCAGCTCTTGTGTCAAATGGAGCTACAAAAATATTTAAATATATACAATATTCTATTTTTCTGACCTATTAACTTCAACCCAACTCACAAAACTGCATAGCACCCATCTCTAAAATGATACAGTCACAAAAGACTGTACGGCAAGTCCTCACTCCTTATGGCTTCCCAAGAGTATTATGTGCTATGGGCTTGGTAAGATTTATCTTTGCTAAGAATATTGCCCCCTTGGACCAATCAAATGCCTAGGTCACCTTAATGCTATTCTTTCCTTGTACAACAGCTTTCCAAAATGGCTACAACTCAATAAAAATAGGACGGCTTATTCATGAGGGAGTTGTGATAAAGAAATAAGGCTAATAAATCCTTTAGAAATTAAGTTGACCCCTTTTCCTTAATAGCAGATGGTACAGATAGTATAAGAATTGATCCTCACAAATATGGAATAGTACGGTTGGGTCAGGTACAGCCAATTTAATATTAATTTTTACTAATGTTGATGTTAATAGCAGCGTCGAGCTTCTACTTCTAGCCCAAATCATCCTTTGAAGAACAAATTAAATGACAACCTATGGCTATTTAATTTGTCAAGGCGATTTCTTGATGAAGAGGCACTTCATCATTTAATATTTAATTATTATCATTGAGGCCGACTTATGTTATTTCGCCACCCTTGAAGAGATGCAATGCTTGGAGGCCGACTTCATGATTCCAAAAGACATGATTCTTGGCAGAAGGCTGACATGAAGACCTGAAGAGTTGCAAACTCTCTCCCTCTCTTGTATTTATATGAGATCATCCTTCATTGTATGGTATCGATTATATTCATCATCATAGTTCGAGTTTCAGTCAAGGGCGAATTTATACAAGTGCAGATCGAAGGCTTTGAAGGAGGTCAAGATATTTATCAAGAGCATTGTATTATCTCCAAGAGATATCGAATTACTTAGGTGCTATGTTTGGCCTCTATATTGGCTTCATTGTAAAAGAGATCATTGTTTATTATTCAATATATAAGTAATATATTGTTGTTGGGTTTTTCTCCCTCAAGACTAGAATTACAAAGATATAAATTTTTATTGGGAGTTGCGGATCCCTCTAAAGGCAGGGGCTCACATTAGTGTCAATTTGTAGCCCTCCCAAGATTTGTGGGACCCAGACAACTACAAACCAGCCTTTGAAGAGGGAATTTTGACTAATAAAACAATCTGGACAAAACTAGAATTGTTTAAAATGAAATTTGGTAAGGTTGAAGAGGAAATCTCAGCTCCTTAGTGGAACATGGGACCCCTATTCCTGGCTACCAATCAAAAGGAACACTGCATCAAAATATAGGATATTTATTGGTGCTAATTTCAGTTGCCAACAAAAAAGATATGTGGGGTAGACCTCAATGAAATTTTTGTTTGTGTGTTTTTGGCCAGCCTTACTTTGGTTGGTGTAAATAGGTGTTTTACCTATCTAAGTCCTATTTACATATTAAGTCCACTTCAGTTCTAGAAGGGAATCTTTCAAGATAGTGTTAGTTGTCACTAGATCTTATCTTATCTTTTGGCATTTAATGCTTGTGTCCCAGGTCAATTAATATTTGTTGAGTTGTTGTCTCATTATATAGAATTAAGACACATGTCAAGATCTTGTCTAATCCTATCTCACAACTTTCCTTTATAAGCAAGGCATCATATGTACATCAAATATTCAATCTGACAATCTTGCATCCATAATAATAGCAGGATATTTCTGCCATTTCTCTCTTATCGAAGTTAATTTTATCTTGTAGGTGATCCTTGGGGTGTTGAGAAGTTCACTATTGTAATGTCCCCTTCTCAGTGATGATCTCATTGTAGACTGATAGCCTATTTCCGGAAATCCGTAGGCTACTTAGATGTGTAAATTAGGGTCTCCACTTTTGGAGGTATTTTTGAAGGCTTGCATGCGAGCATTTTTTATGCATGTTTGGTGGTTTTTTCTAGGTTTTCTAAGAGATTCGGAATGAGGTAACATGCATTAGTTTCTGACAACCTTCCTGGAGACTTACTATTTTATTAAGTCATGTTTTCTGCTCAGTTTGGCGTTCTGTTGAGTTTGAAGTGAACTTACTATTTTTGGCATTGGCTATTTTTAGTACTTCTATTTTTGGCAGTGGCATCAGCAGCAGCTCAGCTCAGGTCATATTTTTTTTGGCAATCTAGTAGTTTCAATTTTGGGTGTTGATTTTGGTTGCTTCCTTGGACTAAGTTTCAACACTTAGTCAATTTTATGTTTTGAGTTTGTACCTCATACCTAGGCAACAACTTCAAGTTGTTTTAAAGATGGGGTCATGAGTTGGACGCCTCATTAATGATCTCTAATGTTTTTATTAAAGTTTAAATATTGCCTCAAGGTGGGACGACTTTGGAAAAAGAACATTAAAAGTATTTTAAATATTTTAAGATGCATTTGAGGTGGGCGTCCTTTGGAGAAGATGAAAAGTTTTCTTGGCAAGAGTTACAGGTTGCTTCATTCGCCCAATTGAGCTTATATATTGATGCTTTGTGAAGAGTTGGGGATCTTTTGGAAAAATTATAATGTTATGCTACTGAACTGAGTTCAGACTTTTATGGAGGTTGCATGCCTTCTAGCTTTTTCATACCTTTCTTCGACCCTGAAACTATGGCTTCCTAGAAGGTGACTTAAGACCATACTTCATTCAAGAGTGTGGATAGAGCTCAATTTATGATTTTAATTACAAGCAGGTTGTTGGTTTATAATCTATTTGTACTACTGATGTCTATGGCTGAAGCGAATTTCTATTCATAGCTTCGCCTCTGAATTTTATCTAGTTCTTGGTACTGGCCCATGCTATACAACTGTGGAGGGCGCCCAAGTTTGCAAGTTTGCAGATTTTAATACTGAGGATTGGATTTTTGGTAGCAAGTGGACCTCCTTGAGGGGGTCGTACCATTTCTAGCTTGCTTTGGAATTTGTGTCATCTATTGATTGTTGTTTTTGGCTTGAATTTCCTATTGGAGAGTGAACGCCATGTCAAGAGGCTTCTACTAATTGCTGAACAAAGTCTTTCCGAGCTGTGAGTGAAGAGCTACGTCCATTCTGGTGAAATTCTTCATTGCTGGTCTGATTTTCTATATTTACTGTTTCTTATTAGACTTGTTTAGTTTCATAATAATGTTGGTTTGAGCTTCATTTCTATATCATTTCATATTGTAATTGTTAGAGGTTTATTACTCTAACTCTTGGTGGGCTTTGGAAACACATTTCTATGTATTTGTAGCTGAAAACTATATCTTTGTAAAGCTGGTTTAGTAGTACTAACAGCTAGTTTATTTATTCAATCTGCCAATCTTGCATCCATAATCAGAGTATGATATCTCTACCATTTCTCTCTTGTGGAAGTTAAATTTGTCTTGTAGGTGATCCTGGGGTGTTGAGGAGTTCACCACTAACTCCTACAACTTCCTTGTGGGCTAGCACTCCTCTACAAGACCAGCACAAGTTTTTTTTTTTAAGTTATTTGAATTTCAAAATTGAAGTTAAATAATTACTTCAAAAATTATGTGAAATTATATTTCATACTTGTTAGTTAAATTTGCTGCAATAAAAGAATTCTATCGATATTAGTTAATATGAAATAGAAATCAAACCAAACAAAAGATTCAAACAATCGGGAAGAAAGGAATATTTCATTTTGTTTCTTGCTGATATCCATGCTGGTTTAATAGATACGTGTGCTTGAACATGTGAGAATCCTTAACATTGAGACTTTTTGTTGACTTTGTTCAGTTTATTTCATGCCATCATATTAGTGGCATTTCAATTTGGTGGAAAACCTTCTCCACATGTTCTGGCTGGGGTGCAGTTCCTCCTGCACTGACCTTGGGACTAGCATCTGCAAGAAAAGACAAATTTGGATTGCTTGCTGTACTGCTTTGATAAGTAGGCCTGCTTGACTGTATTTGAATAAATACAGTATGTGATGATAATAAATTTCTTCTACAAGATAAAAAGTTAACACAGATACAAATGACCAAAATGTTTGGACATAGAACAACTAATCCAGAATATTACCAATGCTGAAGGGGTGTATCTTGGATTGAAATTCTTTCTGGGAATGCCCTGCAAACAAGATAAAAGTCACATAGATCAGAAAGCAGTAAAGGCAAAGAGAGCTAAAATATAGCTATTAATTTGCTTCTGCCATGGCTGAAATGACAAGTATAAGCAATGTATTCAACACTCCTATGTGCCTATATGGCTTTCAATAGAAATGTATAATGAAATTAAATAGCCACTCTCATTTTAATGTAATTTAATAAAATAAAACCTACCTTACGCCAAGGTACAATAATAGCTTCATTGATCAGAAAGACAATTGAAGCACCAAGAGCCCCAGCAAGGTACAACTTTAATAAATATTTAGATCCAAAACTCCGTCCAATCTGCTCTATTAGTAAAAATATCCAAGTAACTACTAAAGTTTATCGATTCCAGCTTACAGAAAGCAAGAGTAAAGATAAATTTATAGAAAATAATGAGTTGTAATGTATATTATCACGTCTAGTTGAACATGCAACACAAAAGCTGCTTCTGTAAGCATTGGAACACATGCCGAGTAAAAAATATTTTTCCTTGTCAAGTTGCATATTATTCAGCATTTGACAGATAAAATCAGCCTGCTGGATTTAAGCTACAATGAATTGATTTAAAAAAGGGCATAGGTAAAAGCTATTACCGCAAAACCAAAGCAGTAGATGCCAATCATATTGGAAAGTAAGTGATAAAAGTCCTTGTGGCTGAAAGCATGTGTAATAAGTGTGTGCACGCGCCCATTTAGGAAATTGTCCACAGATATCTACTTTGTCCACATGAATACAGATATTAGTATCACTGCTGTGAAAGCCAACATACTTTTCAAATAACAGAAAACATGTATCCAACTAAAACTCTTTTTATTCAATATATTGTTTTATCACTAATTTTGGTTATTCTAAACATGTCTTTAAATTCTCATCAATTTCCAAAATCCTCTATTCCTGGCCAAAAATATTGACGGAGCACATGCCAATCTTGAAACTGCTAGAAGTTAAACAAACCCTGCAATGAAAACTGAAAAAAGATATCAGAATAAAGCAACCTATAACAATCCCACTTTAACACCTTGATGGAAACATTAGAAGCACTCTAAGACTGTATACAAGCAGAATTGATACTACAAAAAGTAGGAAATAAGCATACAGTCAATTTAACAAATGTAATGTCCCCTTTCTAGCTTGGGTCAGTGTTCGACGGATTAGCCTATCATTGAGTTCTCGTAGGCTAATAATAGTGATTAGAGGGCCATTTGTGGGTGTTAATGAGTTCTTCAAATGGCGGTTTGTGGTGTTTATCTCTCCAGTCCCTTGGCTTTTTCAAAGGCGATGTTATTCCAGGTTTTCTGGCTCTGTTTTTATACATTTACTATTTATAGTAAGTCAGCTGGGTGATAGACGCCAACCTTACTATTTATAGTAAGGCATCTAGATGGGCAAAGTGAGCAATGGGTTAGCCGGTGGTGAAGTTAGAATTAATAAATGACATTTATTTATGGAGTTATGGTATATTTATTATTATTAAAGCTATTGCTTTAATAATAATTAAATAATTAACAAATATCATTAATGATATATTTGACTTTATAATTCGTAACTATTTATAATATAAAGTCAATTATTTAAAATCATAACTTGGCTTCCCACATGAGATGTTATTATAAAATAACAAAAGAAAATATATTTCATGTTATATTTTAATGATTAAAAGGCTTGGGAAATCGTTGAAATAACCCCTTATAATTTTTTTCAATTTTTTTGCAACACACTTCAACAATCACATCCATCAACGTTAGCCAAAATCAAATCAACTGCTGAAAGTAACCCTACACTAAGAATGTACACCAAGATCCCAATGTTGGGAAAAGTGTGAGCATATGGCGTCAGGGGATTGTTAGTCTCCAAACTTAATGAAGTACAATGCTGGAAAGTAAAGTTTATGCAACTCGACCGCATGTTTCAACGGGAATAATTTGACGGCACGGCCGATCAGCAATATGAATGCAAGTACAGAAAGAAAAATTGGACGCCTCAGCCGATCAGCATTATGAAAACTAAAAGTAAAGAAGGGCAGCAAGCCAACCCCAGTACAATGCATAGACGGCGAGGCCTGTCTCTTCCACCAATGGCGGGAATGATATGCCTTAAACTGAAAGTAAACAAGGCGGCATGGCCAACCTCTTCCACTAAAAATGGGTATATAGTAGAAAATGCAGAAATATAAAAGAGTTGATCAGTACTACTGAAACAGCTTTACAATTTGAACGAAATCTGCAAGTAGCCAATATTCAAGCTGCAAATGTTATTATTTAATCTCCAAGCATGAAGGACTCACCAACTATGGAAAACCACACCAAAATCTCCAACTTCTACAAACTGAAATAACAGACCAGCAAACTGAAAACTATAGACCAGCAACTATGAAACTCACTAAAATGCACATAACTCCTTCAAAACTACTCCAAATGACATGAAACCAAATGCAATGCACTCCTAGGAAGATCGCAACCAAGATAGGACTGAGAAACTACAACAAACTGAAGCTATTTATTTTTCTAAAGATTTCTAAGACTTCCCAGGCAAGAACAACTTAGTAAAAGGGGCGACTAGCTTGATAAAATCCTAGACTTCACCAAAAACTCCCAAATCTTGGACAAAGGGGCGCCCAAAGCCAAGGAAGTGATATGACAAATGCCCAAAACCAAACAAAATTCGCCCAAGGAGCTATGAGTAAAAATCTACTTTAGCTACACCCAAACCAGCAACCTGTAAAGTGTAAACTGACAAACACACCAAAAGACATCAGAAAACATCAAAAAGACTCCATTACAATAAGCTCAATCTACTCTCAAGAGTTAAGAACAGCCTCTAACTTAGCTAATTGCTATCTTTCAAGCAAGAAACCAAGTCCAAGCTAGGAGGTATGCATTCCCCGAAGCAAACCACTCACCATTTCGACAGCATAACATTATAATTTTTTCATGGATAGTGAAAACAGGAGCCCAGCACTCTAATTTATAGCCTTCAGTCAAGAAATTCGAATTTCCATTTTCCCTCCTTTTAGGGTGCCAACTTGAGCTCTCTTCTTTTCTTTTCTTTAATTTTTAAATGCCTCCTAGATTATAGCATCCCACTTGAAGAAGAGAAATTTAAATAAAAGTTGCAAATATAATATTGCTTTTGGCGTCCCACTTCATAAGGCTATTTTCACTTTAGAAATATTTCAATAATCAGCTGATGAGGCGTCCACCCTTCAAGTCCCCTCATAAACCAAAACCAAGGATGCCTAGTTGTTCAACCTGAAGTGGAAAGTTCATTGTG
Organism: Sequoia sempervirens; assembly: GCA_007258455.2. Classification (NCBI taxonomy): domain Eukaryota; kingdom Viridiplantae; phylum Streptophyta; class Pinopsida; order Cupressales; family Cupressaceae; genus Sequoia; species Sequoia sempervirens. The sequence continues at coordinate 55,594 of VDFB02273683.1, read as the reverse complement.
TTGTCAACAGGAATACTGCCAAAAATAGAATTTACTAAAAATAGTAAATTCAGAAAGTTGCTCAAATCATTTTGCATGCGATACCATTGCGAAGCTTTCTAAAAACCCAGAAAGAATCCGCAGTCCAAAATCCAAAGCTCCAAATGCAAGCCTCAGTAAAAAGCAAAAAAACCTCCTAGAAGATTGGAAACCCTAATTTCAGCTTTCAACTAGCCTACGGGCATCCGAGATAGGCTAACGGTCATCTGCACTGATCACTACTAAGAAGGGGACATTACGGTCCGCCCTCCCCAAGATTGCTTGCCCTCAAGCAATCACAAGTCTGGATGTTGTAAAATCTCGTCATTCTCTCAAGTCGCATCCTCAATAGGCAAATTCTTCCACTTCACCAAATACTCTTTGATTGTCCTCCTCCTCAAAGTGCGCTCTCTGGAATTAATGATCTCCCCAAGAACTAAAACCAACTATGCTTCCTCATCCAAAGGAGGCAAATCTAATGAAGCAACAATGTTGTGTCTCAATGCCTTCTTAAGGTGAGACGTGGAAGACATTGTGAACTTTGCTACTTGCTGGCAGCTCCAACTCATAAGCCACTGCGCCAACTCTTTTGATGACTCTGAACGGCCCATAGAAACATGGCTTGAGTTTCTCTGCTCCACTCTTCTTGAGAGTAGACTGTCTGTAGGGCTGAAGTCTAAGATAGACCATGTCACCAACCTCAAATTTGTGCTCAACACGTTGTTTATCAGCATACATCTTCTACTAATTTTGTGCTATCTAGAGATTGTTCTTCAAAGACTTCAAAATATCTTGAATCTACTACAACATATCCCTTGCTTGAGGGGCTTTGTTATCACCAAACATCAAATCAGCAAAGCTAAGAGCCTCATATTCGTAGAGAGCCATGAATGGAGACATCCTGATAGACATGTGGAAGGACGAATTGTAGGAATACTCTCCTAAGTGAAGCCATCTTATCCAAGCTTTTTGCTGCTCTGAAACATAGTTTCTGAGGTAGCCCTCCAACCACTTGTTCACAATCTTTGTTTGTCCATCAGTTTGTGGGTGATAACCAGTGCTTGGAGTGAGCACTCTACCACTCAACCTGAACTTCTTGTCCCTATCACTCACAATGTTTTTCGGAAACCCATGCAATCTAAACACCTCATGAAAGAACAAATCCTCAACTTGAGCTGCTAAAAATGAACTAGTAATTGCAAAGAAGTGAGCAAACTTGGTTAATCTATCAACCACAACATAGATACAGTCTTTGCCTTGAGTCTTTGGCAACCCCGTGATGAAGTCCATTAATATGCTTTCCCATTTTTTATTGGGAATGGGTAGAGGTTGCAGCAAACCAGCTAGAAATGTATGCTCATTCTTGTTCATTTGGCAAGTGTGGCACTCCTTGATGTAGCACAACGCCTCTTCTTTCAACCCCTTTCAAGAAAATCATTCCCGAATCTGCCTATAGGTCTTGAAATAACCTTGATGACCAGCAAGTGGAATATCATGGAAAGTCTACAAAATCTTCTTTTTGAGCTTGGATTCAAGTACCAGAAAGATTCTCCCTTTGTGCTGTATCAAACCATCAACCACTTTGTACCTGTTGTGACCTTTTTCACACATCGCCCCATTGCAAATGGGGACCCCCTAATTTTTTTTGTTCGAGTCTCTTTCGACTTGATTTTTGTTGGTTTTCCTGTTGTCTCTCTATTGTTTTGTTTGTCTTTTCGGAGATGTGCCCACCATTGAGCTTAAACATGAAATTTTGGCTAAGTCTTTAAAATTAGGGTTTGATTCCTTCATGCCAATTTGAGGTCAAATGGAGTAAGTTGAAATATGAGACTAACGTTGTTGTCAGCATGCTTCCAGCAGGTTCCCAGCTAAATTTCAATGAATTCTAGCAACTTACTATTTTTAGTAAGTGTGCAATTCAGGGCGTTCTCTCAGCACTTTCGAAGTTCCGATCGTTACACTGCACCCAAAACATGTCAGGCTTCTCGTCTGCAAATTTCGAGCTGAAACAGACAACTTTCTATTTTTAGCAAATTCAGCTTTGGGTGCAAATTTTAGGGTTTATATGCAGTGTTCTTCAATGCATGTCTAGAGATTCCTTCTAGGTTTTCTGAAACCTTCGCGACGATATAACATGCAAAATGAGATGATCACTTTCAGAGTTCAGCCTTCAGAGGCTATTTCTAGGGTTTGCATGTCAAGATTTTCTTTGCATGTCAGCATATTCCTTGTGGGTTTTTCGAGGGCTTTGCAGTGGTGTGACATGCAAAGTGAGATGATCGGTTTTTAGAGACTTACTATTTTTAGTAAATCCACTCCGGAAGCCCCCTCTCAACACTTTAGAATTACAAACTGATCGGCATGCAACAAAAGCGAGGTCAAACGGAGGTCGTTTGATATACATGCAAGTCAAATTAGGGTTTCCAGCTTTGAGACCCAAAATGAGGGGTAAAATGCCAGAATTTTCGAAAACCGATGTATCCCACTACGATCAGCATATTTCTGGCTATCCACCGGTAAAATTTGAAGGCAATCGGAGCACTTACTATTTATAGTAAGGCATTTCAGAAATAGGCTAAAAATAGTAAATCAGCAGCAGGCACCAATGTGAACGGGCAAATCATCCGATGAGGAGCACGTCATTCAAATCTCAAGGCAAACGAAGTTGTGGAGGTCTCAAAAATAGGCAGTTGCTATAAATAGTGAACCACCTTCAGAAACATACTATTTTTAGCAGGTCAGCTCGAGATGGCAGTGTGAACAGACTGACAAGGTTATGAAGATCCAGTGGTTAAAATTTCAAATCAATCCAAGCTTCAGAGATATGAAAATCAAAACACTTACTATTTATAGTAAGTATTAAAGCACGAGCAGGCATCTGGAAAAATGGCCAAGTCTGAATCTTATCCACCTTGACCTCCTAAATGCGCCCAAGATGACTGGCAGAGGGTTGAAAAAGTTTAAGTCTGAACAAAATCCTCCTCCACCCTGAAATTGCGCCCATCTTCAAGCCAGGTTGATAAAATTGTCTAAGGCGCTGAGTTCATCCTGCAAGACCCTCAAAATGTGCCCTCATCAAGTTGGCAGTTGATAAAAAATGCTAAGTGTTGAAAATATCCTACAGGCACCTCCAAATGTGCCCTCAAGGAGAAATAAAGTGATGGAAGCTAAAAGTTTCTAAGGCATTGCTAAATCCGCCTCATACCCCCAAATGCGCCCATGTAAGGTGGAGGTGTTTAAAATGTTCTAAAGCATGAAGTTTGTCCACTTCCACATGCTAAATGCCCCCCTCAAGGTAATGGAAGCTACAAAATATTCTAAGGCATGAAGTTTGTCCTCCTCAGCATGCCAAATGCACCCAAGAAGGAAGTTGAAAATTACTAAGGCATGCAAATTTGAAGTGGGCCCCATCCCATACGCCTTGACTTGTGAAGGAAGTGTTCTACATTTAAAGTTTGACCCCATGCATGCGCCTTAGCTATTTAAGGAGGCCTTGAGGAATCTTTAAGTCGTTCAAAATTTGAAGTGGGTCCCTTTGATGTACGCCTTAACTTATGGAGAGCTAGAGAAAAGTTAAGTATAGAAAACTTGAAGCTCTACCCTGTGCGCCTACCTCAAGGAGTTGATAAGAAACTTTCTAAGTGTCACAAAATGGATGTAGAGGGGGGGAAATGCGCCCACCTTGTAGAGGGAACTCAAGAACTTTCTAAGGCATTAAAAATCAAAGCTTCAACACTCATATGCGCCCAAGTAAGAAAAGAGTAATATGTGGGCTAGGAAATTTTCTAGAGTAAGGAATTGGAAGGGCAGAGGGTTAAATGCGCCCAAATACCAAGAGGTAGCTTGAAAATTTTTAAGGCAAGCTAAAATGGAAGTTCATGCGCCCATGCTAGTGATGTTATTTGAAATTTTTTCTAAGGCATAAAATTCCACCTCTAGGGGAAAATATGCCTGAGCTTGAAGAAATGATGAAATTTGTTAAGGCATGGATAAAATTGGCAGGAATGAGTAAGAATACTCCAGCTTCACAAAGTTGATGAAGATTGTGAAGACAGAGCAAGAAAATACGCCCAGATATGAAGGATGAGAATAAATTTGGTTGAGAAATTTTTTTTTTCTAAGGTTGAAAATCAAAAAAATTAAATGAACCCCTTTGTTCATGGACCCATGGATTTGACACTTTCTGAAGGGAATTTTCTTCTCGGTATCAATCGTCTTCGATGAGGAATTGATTTCAAAGTCTTCCACAGCTTGCCAAGGATTCTGAGGTGAATATTTTTTATGGGCACCAGATTGATGAATTTTCTAAGGGGGGAAATTTTAAAAAAAATTCTAAGGCAAGGAATAAAATGTGGTGGACATAAAAATGCCTTGGCGGATGAATTTGAAGTTGGGCGCCTAGATAATTTTTTATCAAATTCCTGATGAAAACATTTTGCTCGAGCCAGAGTTGGATGAAATGTCAGAGTGAACGCCTCAGCTAGAAAAGTGAAGAAGATGCAGTTGAAGCTGGCACTTTCAAAAGATGATTTTAAAATGCATCTCTTAAATACACCCTTGAGGAAGTTGAAAATTTGTCTAAGGCATTAAAGTATGATGTACAGGTGTTATATGCCCCAGCCTACATATGTTACATTGGCGGTAAACCATCCAAGGGTTACAAATGTGAAAACTTAACACAAGTAAAGCAGTAAAAAACGACTGAAACAGTACTTTTGTTATCAGTCTTACAATGTAAAGAACTACTGCAAATTACAAGTGAATTACAATAGCTTCAAAGCTTAGTGAACATAGATGATCTCCCACTCAAAATCTCTCAATTATTGAAGTTATGAACTGAAATCAAATTCTGAAATAAATCTGATATAAAATCTGCCAACTCAGTTTTCAAAACAAGCAATCAACAACATATCAAAAAGGATGAATCTCTTACCACACTTCACCCAACTTCAATGAGGCTGCAAAGTCTTCAATTCCAATGCTAGCCAGCCAAATAACCTGAATTTAAACAATTCAAAGCAGCCACAAAAGGGAAAACTCGAGCTTCAATGTAGCTGCAATAGTTACTCTAAGCTTCTAAACTCGTATATGAATTGGAACTTCACCAAACTAACCATAGAACAGAAAATGAAGGTTTGATATAAATTTTCAATAAACCCCAATTCAAACCAGCATGCTAAGACTCCATCGAATTGCTCATATCTTATCTATGTCTCACCAAAATCAAATGAGATTGAAAAATAAACCTTCTCAAAGGCTAGGCTTCCATGAAAGAACAATTTCAAGACACATACAACGCTGAAATCTGCCCAGCAAACCAATATAAGCTTCAAAGATGAGGAACAGCTTAGGAAAGAAGTCAACCTTGTCAAATAAAATGGATACTTGCTCAATAAATCTGCCAATGTACAAACTGAAGCACCTCTAGCATAGGTTTCATTAGATCAAATGCCCATAAGCAAATAAAATTCATACAAAGAGCTACATATAAAAGTCACCTTCAGCCATGAATGAACCAGCAAGCTCAAAAACCGAGAAATACATCAAATTCTCCAACAATGAAGCTCAATGTGCACCTCTGAATGAAACACACTCTCAATCCACCATCTAGGGAACCATAGTTTCAAGCCCAAAGAATGGAGTCAAATTGCTAAGCTTCCCCTTAGCCGGGTTCTAAATTCAATCCTGTAGCATTTTGTTATAATTTTCCAAAGATGCCAAATGAATGAGCAAAGCCTCTCTTTTATAGAGTTAGTAATGACCTTTCAAATTCCCAACATTTCCCTCCGAATGGACGCCTATTCATCTTTTTGAAATATTTAAATTTTCAAAACACTTTATTCCACCTTATTTAGGCATCCAAACCATAGCTCCGAGACTCGCCACGAGTCCTTCGGACGCGGCGAGTCCCGCACCGAGCGGCGTGGCCGCGTCTGGGTGCTTGACGCAGGCGCTGCCGCGTCCAGGTCTGGACGCAGCCAGACGCGCCGGACGCGCCAGGTCGTGCCGGACGCAGCGAGTCCCGACTGTGGGACGCGGCCGCGGCAGACGGCCAAAAGGCCAAAAACAAATTAAAACATTTTTTTAATCTATTTTTTGATTTATATCTTCTATTTCGCCCTAAAAGGGCCCTCATTTCATTCATTTGGCAAAATAGGAGGAGAAGAGAGAGTTGTGAAGAAAAATAGGAGGAGAAGAGAGGGCAACCAGCAAGTTGTTGAAGACAAATCCAGGGGCATATATCATTTGGGGAGCTTCATACCAGCAAGGAGGTGCATTGAGAGCTCATTACCAGTGATTGGGAGGAGTTTGTATTGCATTCCAAGCTAAATCTAAGAGGTAAGTTCGATTTTAATTGATTTTTTTGTGTTTTTTTAACAAATAATTCATTGTAATTTGTAAAATCACTATTCTTTTGAGTTTGCATATTTTTTTTACAAACCCTACTTGCAACTTTAATAATTTTAGAAACCCTATTTTGTGCAGCCACATTCATTTGCAAATCATACCATATTATTATTTTCACAATGTCTCATACCCCAGTCAGAAAAGACCCTGCTTGGAAACATGCTGAAATCTTTCCTGGAATGAAAAAAGGAGACGCCAAATGTTTCTACTGCAAAACAATATATCATGGAGGCATAAATCGATTAAAATATCATCTTGCACGCATACCCGCCCATGATGCAGTGGGTTGCCCTATAGCACCTCCTGAGGTTGTTCGTGAAGTACAGGTGCAATTAGAAACTTTTGAAATGCAAAAAGAAATGAAAAAGAAACAGAAGCAGGAGTTGCTGAGTGTTGGAGTTGGACAGGGACTTGGTGCTGTTGGAGATGCTTCTTCCATCCATACCGTCCTAGTGCTAGTGCTTGTGGTAGTTTTGTTTCTGCATCAGCAATGCCTATGCGTACTCCTAGTGCTGGTGGCGCTGCTAGTGCTAGTGGTAGTGGCAGTGTTAGCATTGGCCCTAGAGTTCGTAAATCTAGGGTGGACTCATATTTTGTACCACGCACTACCCTTGGTTCCCAACCGTCGCTTGAGAGCATGGGTTGGAACAAGGACGCACATGATGCAGCCAAAAAGGCAATTGCAGACTTTTGGTACTACTGCACCATTCCCTTCCATGTAGCCAGGTAATTCTTTTTCATTTAATTGTTTTAAAATTTATATTTAAATTTTAGAATCTAGATGTATCTCATTATCTCATTATCGAATTCAAATTTTACAATACTTATGTAACTTATCAATTTATTTATGACATGTTATAGGTCACCTTTCTGGCAAAACATGGTTGATGCGATAACCATATGTGGGGCGGGGTTCAAAGCCCCTAGTGAAGATGAATTAAAGGGCCCACTTTTGACTCAAAAGGTGGCAGATGTGAAAGCACAATTAGAGGAGCAACGCAAGCAGTGGAGCATGATTGGTTGCACCATCATGACTGATGGTTGGACTGATAGGAGAAATAGGACGTTGCTTAATTTCCTAGTTTCCTCCGGAGGTAATTGTACTTCCTTCAATGCATTGGAATTTGAATTTTATTTAGTGAATCACATAATTTAATATGGCTGATTTATGTTTTTTAATTTATTGAATAATTGGTTTTGCTTATTTTTTCAGGTGACACCGTCTTCATTAAGTCCATTGATGCTTTTGCCCAAATCAAAAATGCCACATACTTGTGTGAGGCTATAGAGGAGGTGATAGCTGATGTGGGGGAAGAAAATGTAGTGCAAGTGGTGACAGACAATGCAGCAAATTATGTTGCTGCTGGTAGATTATTGATGGAGAGGCACCCTACTATATTTTGGACTCCATGTGCCGCCCATTGCATTGACCTCATGTTGGAGGATCTTGGGAAGCTCCCATGGATCAAAACATGTGTGGAAGCAGCAAAAAACGTTTGCAAATTTGTATACAACCACACATGGGTGCTTAACCTTATGAGGCAATACACGGGGTTGAGGGAGTTGTCTCGTCCTGGCATCACCAGGTTTGCAACAAATTTTATCACGATGCAATCCTTGATTCGGTCAAGGGCAGCTTTGAGGCGCATGTTTACTAGTGAGGAGTGGTCTTCCTCATCCTTTTCTACAAGCACTGCAGGGATTGCTGTGGCTGATTGCATTTTTGATGAGCAAGGGTTTTGGACACCAATGGACGAGATTGTGAAGGTAAAATTTAATTCTTTATTATGTTCTAATTTTTAATCATATCTTACTTTTATTTGTTTATTTTCATTCACACTTATTTGTGCAACATGTTTGCACTTTGCAGTTTATTGAGCCCTTGCTAGTTCTCCTACGAGTTGCAGATGGGGAGAAGCCCGCAATGGGCTACATATATGAGGGCATGGATAGGGCCAAAGAGGCCATTAGATCAGTCTATGGTGGAGTTGAGAAGTATCGTCCCATTTGGGATATCATTGATAGGAGATGGCAAAACCAACTTCATAGGCCCATCCATGCAGCCGCATGTTTCCTGAATCGCCTTCGCTTTCCATCTCCATCCGGATAGAAATTCTTAGTGGGCTACTACCGTGGGCGGATGTTGCAGCAGTTATACAGGTGGCGCAGGAGATAGATGCTTTCACTAAGGCACAAGGAGCCTTCTTTGCACGTCAAATGTGCAAAGATAATAGGACAACATTACTACCAGGTAAAAATATATTTAAGGGCATAATTTTCATCTCTTTATATTATAATTTATTATTAAATGTTGAACTTGAACTTGAAACTTGAAATGAGATTGATTTTGTTTCTTTTTCTCATCTCAGATAGCTGGTGGAATATGTTTGGTTCTGATACACCGAACCTGCAAAATATTGCCATTCGTATATTGAGCCAGCCATGCAGTTCATCTGGTTGTGAGCGCAATTGGAGTATGTTTGAGCACATACACTCCAAGAAGCGCAATAGATTGACAGTGGAGAGGATGAACGACTTGGTATATGTTCATTACAATCTTCGGCTCAGATACAGGAAGCTTTTTGACCATGACAAAACCCCGATCAATCTAGAGGAGGTTGATCCACAGTCTGAGTGGACCACTGAGGCTACAGATGCAGTCTTTAGTGACGAGGACCTTGATTGGGTGGACCAGGCAGAGAGAGAGGCCGAGGTTGTAGCCATGGCTGAGGAGGAGGCTAGAGCACGAGGAGGCATAGATGTTGTTGGTGAGCATGGCATGGAGAGTCAGACACAGGCAGAGACTATGGCTGCAGCTGCAACATCATCCAGGCCCTTTAGACGCCTTCGTAGGAAGGATGCTGGCTCCACTATGCCATAGGGCATAGAGTCATAGAACATTTTGATTTGATGTCATATTTCATATTTCATATTTGTATGGAACATTTGATGTCATGGATTTCATATTCCATGAGTTTTGTATACATTTGACTAATTTTATATATCTAAATATGTTATTTCTTTCAGCAACGCAACTACAATTTGTGTACTTTATACTTATGTAATCGTTGTATACTTGTGCATGTGATCAAATTTGCTTTTATTTGTGTTGTATTCAATAAAGGGTGCTTGAAACAAGTTTTAAATCCTTAAAAATCTCTAAATTTCTAGGGTTTTTCAACTTTTTTTCATTTTGCCGCGTCTGCGCCGCGTCCGCGTCCGGAGTCGCCAAGTCGCCCTCGCCGAGTCTGAGCCGCATCCACGTCTCGTTACTATGATCCAAACTTCAAGGCACAATAAACATTATAAAAAATCATTTTAATTTCTCCATGAGGCATCCACCCTTGAGTACCACCTTTTAACACAACTTCAAGTCATTACATTAGGCCAAGGGGTCAATTTGGAAACATAACATTAATGACTTGAAATAAATCATTTTACTAAAATGTGCCTTAAAAATGTTGAAAACCAACTATACTCCAAACTGCTCTGCCCAAAATGGAAATTGAGCTGGCTGCTGATGCTACTGCCCAAGATGGCACTACCAGAAATAGAACTTACTAAAAATAGTAAATTCTAAAAAGTTGCTCAACTCACTTTGCATGTTATATCATTGCGAAGCTCTCTGAAAACCCAGAAAACCTCACTGGACAAGCATCTGAAACTCTAACATGCAAGCCATAAAAAATGCTTTAGAGCCCCTATAAAATAGGAAACCTAATTTAAACTCTGACGAGCCTACGGGCTTCTGGAAATAGGCTATTAGTCATTGAAGGGAAAATAGCTAAAATGAGGACATTACACTATGGTTCAAGAATTAATCAAAGGACCATTGGTCTCTAAGATCAGGAGGTAAAGTGGCATACTCCATGTAAGCTTGTCCTGCATCATCTGCAAAAGGTATTGCGGCCTCAACTTGTGGTTCTTCCCTCTGAGTGACTATAGGGAAAAGTGGTCTAGACGCTGATCCTCTAGAGGTGGCCTCATGTTGGCTGATAGTTTTGTCTCTCCCATTGCCATTGTTTCCATTGACTCCACTATTTTCTCTCACAATATTATTTTGATTTTGAGCTGATTCTAAGCAGCCTGCTAATCCATTCTTGAAAGCAAGCGTGACATCATATCAATCATTCCATCAAATTTCTTCTCCATTCTAGCATCTCTTTCATCCATGGTCTACCTAATATTTTTTCTGACATGTTTTCAACTGCTTTACCAGTATCTTCAACTACTTTACCAGTCTGCCTCAAAGCCTCTGAAAATGTATCCACCTCCGGAGTTGGCAGATACTGAAACTGCTAAGTTCTTGCCTGACTTCTAGTGTATGGTATGTTTTCTCTATCACACATCTAACAACTAAACTCCGATGATCACAGGATGGCAAAATCGTGGCTCTAATATACCCCTGAAATGACCCCCTTATAATTTTTTCAAATTTTTTGCAACACACTTCAACAATGGCACCTGTTAGCGTTAGCCAAAATCAAATCAATTGCTGAAAGAACCCTACACCAAGAATGTACACCAAGATCCCAATGTTGGGCAAGGTGTGAGCATATGGCGTCGAGGATCATTAGTCTCCAAACTGAATGAAGTACAATGCTGGAAAGTAAAGTTTATGCAACTCGACCGCATATTTCAACGGTAGTGATTTGACAGCACAACTGATTAGCAATATGAATGCACGTACAGAAAGAGAATTGGACACCTCAACCGATCAGCAATATGATTATTGAAAGTAAAGAAGGGTGGCAAGCCAACCCCAGTACAATGCATAGATGGCGAGGCCTGTCTCTTCCACCAATGGCGGGAATGATATGGCTTAAATTGGAAGTAAACAAGGTGGCATGTCCAGCCTCTTCCACTAAAAGTGGGAATACAATAGAAAATGCAGAAATATAAAAGAGTTGATCAGTACTACTAAAACAGCTTTACAATTTGAATGAAATCTGCAAGAAGCCACTATTCAAGCTACAAATGTTATTATTTGATCTCCAAGCATCAAGGACTCACCAACTATGGAAAACCACACCAAAATCTCCAACTTCTACAAACTGAAATAACAAACCAGCAACTATGAAACTCACTAAAATGCACATAACTCCTTCAAAACTACTACAAATGACATGAAACCAAATGCAATGCACTCCTAGGAAGATGGCGACCAAGATAGGACTGAGAAACTACAACAAACTGAAGCTATTTATTTTTCTTAAGATTTCTAAGACTTCCCAAGCAAGAACAGATTGGTAAAAGGGGCAACCAACTTATAAAATCCTAGACTTCTCCAAAAATTCCCAAATCTTGCACAAAGGGGTGCCGAAACCCAAGGAAGAGATATGAAAAATGCCCAAAACCAAACAAAATTTGCCCAAGGAGCTATCAATAAAAATCTACTTCAGCTACACCCAAACCAGCAATCTGTAAACTGACAAACACACCAAAAGACATCAGAAAACATCAAAAAGAATCCATTACAATAAGCTCATTCTGCTCTCAAGAGTTAAGAACGTGTTGGTGTACAAATTTGTTCGTCAAAGATAAATACATAAAATGACTCAACATGCCCAGAAGGAAGAACAAACAATGCCAACAGTTGAGTCACTTGCAATGATTGTTGCGAGTGCTCTCTACTTATTTTACAAGGCGCAGCTACCTTCGAATGGTTTGCAATGAATGAGAAAATGGGGTATGCTTTTAACCAGAAAGTAGAAAAGGTAAACTAACACCTACCCATAACCATGAATAGACGCGAAATATCAAACCCAAGATTAAGTAAATGCGGGTAAATGACACAAAGTTCATCTTCCCTACACCAACGGACGATATTCAGAGAAAGAAGGAACAATAGACTTGTTGACGGGTGTTTTATGACCGCACCAACACAAAATAAAGTTTCCCAACGGTTACTCTATCCTCTCTTGAACAAAATCTCCTGCATGCTAAGATTGCTAGAAAGATCATGCATTCAACTCCAAGGTTCCTTCATGCAATGGATAGTCTCAGTTGGCTTGATGTGATTTACTGGTATCTCAAGGGAGACTTACGTAATTGTTCAATCGAAGCTCAAAGAGAAAGGGGTTTTTAAAGATTCGGAAGGTTTCTCAGTGAAGTTCAAATTTCCTAAACTAACCGGAAAGTACTGAATTTAAATGGCTGCAGGGATAGAAGATGCTATGATCTACTCTAAAGGCGGGACATGGAGATCAACTTTCGCAAACTTCAACCAAGTTCCACTTCGCCTCACTTCGGATAGCTTCCACAGAACTGGTGCAATCTTCAAAGGAGTAACTAGGGATATTCAAATCACAATTCAACATGCAGATACCATCACAACGATGCATACCAACATTCAAACCGTAAACGAAGTTAAGTCCACGATATTCCAGTTGAACATGCAAGGCGAACCCATCGTCAGTGAGCTGACTAGTGGTATGGATAGACAAAGTTTGCTCAAATTAAACACCACATTCCACAACTACCATCTACTTGCATGAAATGAAATCTATTTTACTCGACATTCTACTTTAAGATTCTATGCGAATTAGAAGGACGAAGAAGCCTCGCTAGTTACTCACAACAAAAGATGGAACCACAAGCAATGATAACTCTTTTTATTATGAGAGTGTTCACAACAACCTCTTACAAAGTATTCAAATTGAAAACTTTCCTTCCTCTTCAATCTAAGTTGTGCTATCAATCTAAGCTATCTGCCTCTCTATGCTCTATCTCTCAACTCTATGATCTATCTCTAATCTCTAATGAATTACAAGGGAGGATGCCCCTTTTATAGTTGGCCAAATCTAATGGATGGCTCAGATTCAATTACAATGAAGGGCTAAGATCGAGCCACATAAGCCCTAATCAAGATTCTTCCCTAAAAACCGCCACAAAGAGGCAAAAGATTCTCCACTCTCTCCTGAAGTCATAGTGAGCAATTAATGTCCATCATCGTCCTCTAGAAGGTCATCATCCAACAAGGCATTCCCGTTCTCCTTCTCTTTGACCACGAATTCTACGAACCTGGCTAGCACTGCCTCAACCTCATGAACTAAAATAGGTGGAATATGGTTGAGCTGGAATTCAAGCACCACGACTGTTTTCCCATGCCAAGTACAAGATTTTCTCCAAGTGACCATTGTATCCTGAGTGCTCTAAATAATGTTGGAGAAGGTTGAAACATTTTCAAAATCATCCTGAACAAATGAGCTCACCCTCGAAAAGTAAGGTCCCAACCTGTTCTTCAAGTCATCTGCAGTCATCTCCTCTGAAGTCAGTCTTCTAGAAAATATAGACTCAAGTGTGTTCAAGACTCCCTTCCAGAATATTGCCCATTGTCTTTCTAACTCTAGCTGAATTTGCCTGCGCTACATCAAGGAAACCTCGGCCTGTGACCACTAAAGAATACCAACTGGTGAAGTCATACTTGTCACCATCCTATATCACACCTCCCTCCAACAAAGTCTGCAAGGGCATGTGCATCAAACCCTCCAAACGAAGAACAATCTTAGTCTGATAGATATGAGTCTCGCTCCAGGCCTGATCAACAGTGTCCATGCGTGCCAAAATACTAGAGGCTTGTTGATAAGCATGAACGAGATCCTCCATCAACTTCTCCATTTCAGTGCGAACACTACCAATCCACTTATCTGCCTCCTGAGCCATCTTCTTCAAATTTTCAAGCCCACTAACTGATTCCCTTGGAAGCTCGGTTGGGAGGTCAACCACAGGATTCTCCTGTCCACATGAACACGCTAAGTGTTGCACATAGCCAACCAGCGTCCTATGCTCCTTCTTCAACTTTTTGTATTTTCCCTCTGTACAGAGCAATCTATCCTTCAAAGCCTGATACGAGCAGTCGCATTCTTCAATTATCTGAGCTTCGGTGGAACGGCCTAGCTCAACAGTAGTAATCACATAATTTTCTAGCATCTCCTCATCTCGATCGCACTCTTCTCTCGGGATAGCTACATGAAGTGTGCGAGAACCTGCTTCATCTGTAGAAATCTTGGAGAATTTTTTGGCCTTCTTCTTTTCTAGTGGTGCACTGATCCTACTGAGGAGCTCTTCCATCTCAATCGCCGGGTCAGTCTCCTCCTCAGGATCCCTTCTCATTCTCTCCCTTAGCCAATCCGGCACTACCTGTTGCAGATCACAAACAATGAGAGGTTGCTCCTTTCTTGCTTCTTCTTCACGTGCTTCTTCTCTATTCACATTCTAATGAGGCTCATCAACCTCCATCTGCTGGGTATCTTCTCTTGAAACCTGAGGCTCCTTCCCTACAGTAGTCTCATCCTCTAAAGCTGCCTCTATCTCTTGCTGGAAGTGGGTGTCAGATGTTGTTTCCTCTTCTTCTTCTTGCTGGTCACCTCCTCTAGGCATATTGATGCTCTGACCAACTGACTCCCTTCAGGGTGGCTGATTTGCCTCCTGTAGTTCTTATTCTTCATTCAATCTATTTCTCTAACTCTCAAACAGTGAAAGTTCTCGCACGCTTGAGGATCGAGCCTACAACCATAAGGGCGATGCCTCTTCTACTCTCTGGGGTACCGACTGAACTTGTACCTCTTCTCGTGGCTCAGAAGCCTGGGCAACCTGTTTTCTTTTCTTTGCTAATGGCGGCCTCTAGTCACCCATGAGATTGTAAGTAAGAGCAACTGCTTTACTTTTGAGCCTATTCACACACCTCTCCATCCAGCTCCTTGTGAATGTCAAAACCGGTATGCATAGTGTATCTAAGTCTGTGATCTCTGGCTCCGACCAATCAGGTAGTGGGACCAGTATGTTTCTCATTGGCTCATAGTCTAGCTGCATTACATTCACGTCCTCATCCACTTGATCTGGAACTGAACAACCTCACACTCTCTGATCATCTTTAGAGGTAGCCTATTAAACATCCTCCTCCTAACTTCAACATCATCCTCCGCATTGGCCCAGAAATCTTCAATATGAGCCTTGTGCATGTACTCCACATTCTACACCATTCTGATTTTGTTGTAAGGATCGAAATCCTGCCTGCCGGTGTGGTGTGTGAGGTGGAAGAACTGCAACCCATCCTCTGCTTCTTTGGCTGCCTATAAGGAATGACAGACTTCATTTGAATTTCCCATGGTAATCGAGAAGTCTAAACCTCCTTTCTTCTTCTTGTTCTGAATTTTGTCATAGGCAATGAGCTGCCTAGACACTTCTTACATTATCATCCTGTCAGTGGGGTACTTCGGTAATCTATATGGATACGATGTGAACCCCTACAGCCTAATGTAGGTGAACTTCGGAAATTGGATAAAGCAATATCTGTATTCTTCGATTAGCTCCTGAGCCTCTTTTGAAATTCTTTGTTGAGTTATTCGCTGAAGAGTCCTTGTTATATGCATCGTGAAGGTGTCGTTCACCCTTTTATAGCTGGCAGTGTTGGTCAAGTGCAACTACGGGCAAGCCTCATAGATTTTAAATTGCCCAGGACCACATCCGATTGGCTCCTTGTACGTTATTCCTCTATACTTGGTCATTCGAGCCAACATAAATATAACATATGAACTCATATAAAACGTCTTTGTCCTCCTCAGGTGCCTAAACTGCTCATCTAAATTGTCGCTTATCCTTGCCCAATCAACACATTCTTTTCCCTCCATGACAACTTTGATGTAATAAAACATCCATGGCTCGAAAATATATGACTAAGAGCTTCTGTTTACCCGGCTAGGTATCATTATCAAGTCGCAGTACTCTTGCTTCACATCATCCAATATAATCTGTTTAGGCAGCTTGGTGCGTAGAGGCCAAATCTTTTGCATCCAAACTGAATTAATCATCCCAACACATCTCTCAAAAGAGGAGGCGTACATCTTCTCAGGTCTTTCCCTTGTTTTGTACACCATCATATTAGAAGTGGGAAGTCCAAACGCTTCTCCAATAGCATCAGGTGTAAGATTGGCAAATAACTTGCCATCTGGAGAAACAATCGTCCTTCGCTCTAGCCTGTAGCAATTTGCGCACTCCATGATTAATTCCGGACATTGAATGGATGGTGGAAAACCAACAGCTGCATAAACTTCACTCTTCATGATATTGTGCACAGTGACTGACAAAGGGTGGCCTCCTAGCCCATACATTCGTCCTCTGAGTGCTCCCAGGTTAAATGAGTCGAGGTTGGTATCTGTCAAGCCTCCCAGTTTTGAAGTAAACTTTGATTCAGGAAGGAACGGCTTGCTAAGTTTATTATTGCCCGCCTGGATGCATTAGCCTTGCTTATTTCAACATCTGCAGTCTTTCCCGTAGCCTTATTTGCCCCTACTTCAGCCATCCTGCAAAATAGAATATAGATATTCATTAGAAATTTAACTTAGAAAATTAATTTCGTAATGACCAACATATGGAGCGAATTTCGAAAAAGAGATGTCTTCAGCACTAAAATTTCTGACTTCAAACCTCAACAATTCTTTCAACAATCTAACTCCAAAGCTCAACACCTTCAGCAATATAACCTCTGGCACTTAGAAAAAATTCGCCCAAGCTTGTTCACTTCAGCAACTTCTCTTCACACTTTTCTTCACCCTCAGAACTTCGAATTTGCACTTGCAGCTAATGAGGAGAAATGAAAATTTTCCCAGCTCTTATAACTAAGAATATTTTGTCTTCTAGAAGAATGCTTATTTTGGCAAACTCATTAATTTCCCTCCATTACTCTGCAAAAGCTTGAATTTCCCCTCCTCTGGCAATTTGCAACAATTATCATTTTGAAAATTTCGAAAATTTCACCCCATTAATATTCATCTTTCCAAAACCATAGAAATACAGACTTAGGCATATTTTATTTCATTTTTTCCTTAGGAATATTTCATCTCCCTTAGAAAATTTTAATCAATCTTAAATCCAGCATCCATCTTGAAATCATACTGCAAGGCGTAAAAAATTTCAAAATTTAATCCCCCTTAGAAAATATTCAAACTCCCCTTTAGAAAATATTCAAGCTTTATTATTCATGGGTGCACATGAAGGGGTTGATTTAATATTTTCACCCTTGAAAATATTTTTTTTTTTTTTAATGTTTATTTCAACTTCTCCAATATCTTTCTCATGGGCGTATCTTGAAGGGGCTCATTTAATTTTCCCTGCCTTAGAAAATTCTCTTTACTCCTCCCTAGCATCTTGGGTGCATTTAGAGGTGTTAGCTTCTAGTTTCAACGCCTTAGAAAAGTTTCAACTCCTCTTCACAACTTGGGCGCATTTACCACCTTGCCATTCCATTTTTATTTTTTTTCTTGCCTTAGGAAAATTTCTAACACTTATCTTATGATGGGCGCATTTTGGAGGGGGTGCTTCCATTTTACCATCACTTAGGCATTTTTCTTCATCACACTATCTTGGGTGCATATGGGGAGTCCTGCTGACATTTTCCATGACTTAGAAAATTTTCTAGCCTCCCTCCTTGCTTGAGGGCACATTTGGGGGTGTCAACTTTCATTTTCCAATACTTAGAAACTTTTCTAGCCTCCCTCCTTGCTTGGGCGCATTTCACATGTGGTGATGCCATTTTAAAACACTTAGAAAATTTCTTGGGCCTCCTTACAACTTGGGCGCATCTTGGGGTGTGTGCTTCCATTTTGATTGCCTGCAAAAATTTTGTGTCCCACTTCACAAGCTAGGCACATTTTGACAAGGTGTCAGGCAAGTTGAGGGTGCATTCAAGGGTCCTTGCTTCCATTTGAGGGCGCATTTGACAAGGTGTCCTTCCAATTTTTAACTTAGAAGATTTTCTCCATCCAACACGCTTGGTACATTTTGAGGGGGTGGCTTCCAATTTGTGGGCGCATTTGGAGGGTGGTAGCTCCATTTGAGCTCAGACTTAGAATTTTCTTTCAAACTAGCTTCATGAGATGGCCGCATTTTAGAGGTGCTACTGCCAGTTCTCATTGCCTTAGAAACTTTCATGCCTCCAGCTACTTTGGGCGCATTTTGGGGGGTTAAGCTTCCAGTTTTCAACGCCTTGGACATATTTGAACACTTAGCCATTTCTTAGCCTGCTTGCCATCGTTTACTATTTTTAGCAACTGCTTGATTTTTGGACCCCTACTACTCCTGTTTTCTTGAAATTTGCTCCACGTGATCCTCATGACCTAACTGTCCTATTCACACCTACCATCCATGCTGACCTACTATTTTTAGCCCTGTTCTAGAGGTGACTTACTATAAATAGTAAGTACTTGGATTGCGCTCAAATTTCACCAATGGATTGCTTGAAGGATGTTGATTGTGATGGGATACGTCAGTTTTTCATTTTTCTTGAGCTTTACTGCTCATTTTGAGTCCCGAAGTTGGAAACCCTAATCTAACTTGCATGTGCCTCAAATGACCACTGTTTGACCCCATTTCTATTGCATGTTGCCATGTTCGTGAAACTGAACTGCTGGGGAGCTACTGGAGTAAACCTACTAAAAATAGTAAGTGCCTAAGAAAGTGGCCAACCAACTGTCGGATGTGTTTGCATGTCATATTGCCCGGGAGATCTCAAAAACCCAGAAAATTGGTCTGCATGCGAGCACTTGCTAAAAATAGTAAATCATCAAATTGACTTGCATGTTATATCATTGCAAAGCTCCTGAAAAACCCATAAAGAATATTCAGACATGCATTGAAAAATCATACATGCAAACCCTAAAAATGGATCCCGAAGCCGAGACTGCTAAAAATAGCAAGTTGTCAGAATTTGCTCAAATTTTGCGTGCAAGTACCCTGAAGTGCTCCAAACATGGTGCAGCAGTCAGAATTTCAAAAGCACTAAGGAAAAGGTCCTAAATTGAGTACTTACTAAAAATAGTAAGTTGTCAGAACTCGGTGAAAATTTAGTGGGAACCTGCCTGAAGCCTCCTGAACGCAGTGCCAAGCTCAGATTTCAACTTGCCAACTCAATTTGACCTCAAAGTAGCCTGAAGAATGGAAACCCTGATCTGTCAAACTGCACTTCAAACTTAATCAAAATTTCAAACTAGGTCAAAAGATAGGCACATCATTGGAAAGATAGAGGAACAGAGAGACACAAAACAAACCAAAACCAAAGCCGAAAGACCCGAACGGGGCAAAAATTAGGGGGTCCCCATTTTGAATGGGGTGATGTGTGAAAAGGTCACAACAAGACTCTTTTTGAGATCCAATTTAATCCAAATCCAAAGTTTTAGAATTAAATACATATACAGTCCATTATAACAGAATGACATTGAAGAATAGCCACAAGGAAACACAGTTCATTGCCATTTAAAGAAAACATTAAGAAATTCAAAGATTCAAAAATATCTTCTTTATTTCTTCATAGCCAAAACATGAGTTCACAGACTCCATTTTTTTGTACAATGAGGCTGTATGAAAAGATAATCTAGCTGCTCCCCTATTCCCTCAAAAAAGCTAAGATCAGATCCCCCTTTTCTCGAAAGTTTCTATCTTTATATAATTTTCCAAACCAAAAATATATCGTAACTGTTCATAACGGTTCTTTAAAGTAACCGTTTTCAAGAAAGTGACCTTAAATGGAAACAATTATGTTACACCAAAATTGGGTTAACGCCACTAATTATAAAAAGATGCCATGCAAAGCAAGAAAATTAAACTGCCGCAGGCGGTGGAGCATTCTCCATATCCAATCATATCTCCATAAAAAGGTTGTGCAGCTCGGCGCGTTCTTCTTCTTCTTCTAGGACGAAGATTACCCTGTGATATTGGGCGTACCTGGTCTTCTCCTTCCAGGCAAGTGTGCGCAATTGGGAGATAATATCAATTTGCTCTTCCTCGAGCCAGTTCAAGTCAAGTTGCAGGACGGGCATAGGTTCACCATCCCACATTTCATTGTTCGCAGGAAGCCCCATTTCGAATTTGCCTTGGTCGATAAGAAAATAGGACTCGGCAGTGTCGCCACCTTTCTCTTTAAACAAGCTTATTCAATTATGCCGGTAGGTAATAATGACCTTTAATCTATCAATATCATGTTGCCACGTTAGTGAGCTCCGTTACACTTGCCATTTAAGAGGTCTAATTAATGCATCATTGATTAAAGAGTAGGCCTTAGGATTGAGCTCGTATTTCGTAACTCCCAAAAAGACAGCCACACAATACGCCATACAAATAATTAAATGGACTGGTGGCATTTCAAAAACCAAGGAGATTGCTTGAAAGTCGCAGGGTCGCGAAAAAGCCAAACCATAGAACTGCATGTCATGGGTTCTAAGATTTCAAGAACTTCCGATTCACCAACCATTTAGACAAGGATGGGGAGAAAAAAGGATCAGGTTGTCGAATTGTTATGCAACTTCCGAACCTCACGACTTGGTTATGAAAACACAAGGTTGGGTGACAAAGGTTATGAAACTAGCAAGGACCGCGACTACGAATGAATTAAGGGCACAGAATGAAGGCCATTCTAATTTAGGGAGGGAAATTGCATGTTTTAAAATTTAGAGGGTAACAGAACAGCCTCTAACTTAGCTAGTTGCTATCTTTCAAGCAAGAAACCAAGTCCGAGCTAGGAGATATGCATTCCCCGAAGCAAGCCACTCACTATTTCAGCAGCATAACATTATAATTTCTTCATGGATAGTGAAAACAAGAGCCCAACACTCTAATTTATAGCCTTCAGTCAAGAAATTTGAATTTCCCTTTTCCCTCCTTTTAGGGCGCCAACTTGAGCTCTCTTCTTTAAATGCCTCCCAGATTATGGCGTCCCACTTGAAGAAGAGAAATTTAAATAAAAGTTGCAAATATAATGTTGCTTTTGGCGTCCCGCTTCATAAGGCTATTTTCACTTTAGAAATATTTCAATAATCAGTTGATGAGGCATCCACCCTTCAAGTCCCCTCATAAACCAAAACCAAGGATGCCCAATTGTTCAACCTGAAGTGGAAAGCTCACTGTGTTGTTGTCAACAAGAATACTGCCAAAAATAGAATTTACTAAAAATAGTAAATTCAGAAAGTTGCTCAGATCATTTTGCATGCGATACCATTGCAAAGCTTTCTAAAAACCCAGAAAGAATCCACAATCCAAAATCCAAAACTCCAAATGCAAGCCTCAGTAAAAAGCAGAAACATCCTCCTAGAAGATTGGAAACCCTAATTTCAGCTTTCAACTAGCCTACGGGCATCCGAGATAGGCTAACAGTCATCTACATTGATCACTGCTGAGAAGGGGACATTACAATCGTGCCATCTTGGAGAGGTATAAAAAGCTTGGAAAAAAGCAAATTGATCATTCTTGATTATTATTCTAGCACTCATGAAATTTGGAGAATTCATGCTGCATTTTTTATCATGGAGAAGGTCCATTCTCTTTGATTGTGCTTCCCATAGGTGTACAATTTCACCCAAAGGTAGTAGTCTACAGGTGGCTTTAATCCAAAAGTCACGTTGAGCTCATTTGAGAAGATTATTACAAGGTTTATTGAAGAGCATTCATTCTGATCAGGAAGATATCTGTTATGGATGCCATTAATTGCTGTTTACATCTCTTTAGTAGCCACCTAGGAGACAAAGGAGCAGGCCGTACAGTACTGATTGCTGGGCCGTACTTCTCTTGGGTTAGGCGTGGAGAATCTAGGCTAAAACGCCTATGTATTTGAGCTGCAACTATCATCATTGGGGACGGCTAAGATTAAGGTTTCAATCTGCATTCATTCTAAGGTGGAGAAATCTCTAATTTGTGCAAGGCGTCCATGAAAGAGGGTTTGCCAGGTGCTGATGAACATTTCCAGATTTGCAAAATTGTTTAGCTAAGGCTTTTGGGTATGATGAAAAATGATCTTTAAGCATTGTATAATAATCTTATTTGAATATATTGTATTTGCAAAAACTATAATAAATCAGATTTGAATCTTTTAGCATTTACTTCCAGTTTTCCCTTCATTTTGCATTTGTATATGTTTCATTGCATCTCCTGGCATGCATTCTCAAAAACACCAAAAAAACTCAAAGCAAGCATTAAACCAGTACAAACCAGACAGGCAGATTTGTTAGTAAATATCTCAACCAGGGGTGGGATATTTCAACAAACTTCATTTATTAGACACAATAATGCATTGCAAAGCATCTGCAATTCAGAAGATCAATAATAAAAAGCAGATGTAACACTACAAAAATATTATTCTTCATGGAAAATGTGTGACCTGGGACTAAGAACAACATTTTATAACGCCCTTCAGTCTTTGCAAAAGTATTGTACAATACTATAGATTTGAATTTGACACAAAACAGGTTAAATACCAATCAACCCTGTTTTTTATCAATAGTGTGAGTTCCTTGTAGAGATGGCAAGCACGATTCCTAATTTGTGATCCTTGTAATTAACTGATTCCTCCCACTATTATTTGATGAGTCCGTAAAGTAGATATCAGTGGCCCAAAAAAGATATGGGTTTGGAACGTAGTCTTTTGTACCGTATTGATGAGCCAGCTAAGGATTGTATATGTTGTATTCTAAGCAATGACAAACTCGTAATAAATCTATCCTTTATTTTTTGAGGACTGCAAGCAACCATTTCTTGACCATCCTAGCAGAATATTACAGGGAATGAAGACTTCAGAAACCTTATGACAATTCGGTAGAAATTGTATGTTGACCAGGAGATAACCTCTTGATAAACCTATACATCTAATTTGGAGCATACATGAGACTGGTATTGTACCCTATTAGCTATATGTTTATAGCAATTTTCTTCGAATCCTATAATCTATTGTATATGCTGCCTAGCAATTATATGCATCTATATAAATTGACAAAATTTCCTAGGTTGAGCAAAGAGGAAGAAAACTAGCCTCTTCATAGGGCTCAATATGACCACTATAATGTGTATGAGAATCCTATCACCATTCATATAGATAGTCTTAAATAAGTCCCATAGGTTTAGTATGAATGTTGATGCAATCATGGATGGAAGATCCAACTAAGGATTATCCAACCATGCAGCCTAACACAAACATTCACAAATGTAATGTCCCCAATTTGCGAGTCAGCATAAATTATTAATTTAAGTTGTCAAAAGGTTAAATTGAAAAAAGAAAACTTAAATTAATAATACAAGTAACTTAAGTTATATAAAAAATAAAAATAAATTATTTAATTTACTTTTTACGAATTCTCAAAAAAAGGCAAAATAAAAAGTGAAAGACAAAAAAGAGGAGAGTTCGAAGAGACGTGGGAGTTACAAGGAGGAAAGAATAAAAGTTTCTAAGAGAGCTCATTGCAGCAAGTTGGATTTGATTTTGGGTATCAAGTTTGGGCTGGATATTTTCCAGAACTTTGTGAGGTATGAATTCTTCACAAAGAATATCATCTACGGAATTGAAAGATATTCCCTGGGTGATCGCGGATAGTCTTATTCAGAGGCTGTGTGGGAACTTCATTGTTGATGAAATTTTGTAAGTCTTTTAAGACAAGTTTTCCTGAGTTGAATAAATTGTTCCAATTTCAGTGCTAGAAGTTTGTGTAGAGAATATTGTGAGAATAAATTGTTATGCTATTCTCAGTTGAGCAGAGAAGGTTTTTGCAAGATAGTGTTTGTGAATTATTGAAATTGATGCTGAATTTGTATATAATCTGAGAAACGTGTTTGTGCATAATCTTTTTATTCATTACTGGATTAATTGGAAAGAATTGGGTTGTCAAGACCATTTCTTTGGTAGTGTAAATAGACAATTCTATATTTGTTTCATCTACCAAGGCAGCATATATTCAAGGGAAGTTTGTTCATCTACTCGCCGAAGAAATGTCATTTCACGGGTACACAGCATGAATAATAGTTGTTGGGCTATTGGTGAAATCGCATCAGGATGAATAATGCACCTTTAAAGGATTTCGCCCTTCTGTTCAAAGTCTAAAGAAATTAATTAAGGTTGCAAATATTAAAACTGAAAAGCAACTTTGAGGAAAATACGCTATGTGAAGCTGCCAATCTATCATCTTGGCAGAGTCTCGAAGGGACTGGACAGGCGTTGCTTTAATCGACAAGTCTCCTCTTTGCATTTTTCATAACATAGCTGCCACTATTTTCAACTATAGCTTTCAAAATAAACATATTTCAATACTGAAGATGTCTTTAAGGCATTACAAACAAATATAAGAGGAGTCGATTCTTTTGTGGAGGAAACTTAAAGTCACAAACAAAAGAAGTCGGTGATGGAAAGACATGAATGTTATGTTATGTGCCTCATCTAATTTTTAGATATCACTGTACATCTCTTTGTAGAGACTCTTGAGGTAAATGCTACTGACTGGTTTCACCATCTAGAAATAGGCATCATTACAAGCTAGGCAATCATGAGCGAGAAGTTCTTGGCCAAATTCAAACCTACAAAAGATAGCCATCGGCTATTTGCTCAACTCTCCAATTCAAAGATAGAGTCAAATGAACCTATGAGAGAATTTGTGGCAAGGTTTAACCACCTTGTCACACGACTTTCTCATACACTCAATCCATCACCAGAGATCTTGCTAAGTAGCTTCATCAACGCTCTCCCGTCAGAGATAACCTTTTTCTTAAAATCAGCTCATAAAACAAAATTACCAACTGCACAAGAAAGAGCTATTGAGATTGAGGATAACATAATCACATCCGGGAAGATGAAGACCGACACTATCAGGCCTCTTGTTCAAGCATCTGCAGATCCATTGCTACAAAAGGTAGCTAACAAAGTGACTATCCTCAAAAGGCAGTCACCCACTCAAGGGCAGCAAGCATTGCCCGCACCACCACCATATCAACCTCAACGGCAGTACCAGCCAAAGAGGAACAATTTTCAAAATTTTCAACCTTTCAACAACTACAAGCCGAGATTTCCAAGACCTCCACCAAGACAATCAACAGAGGTTGAGAAATCTACGGTGTTTTGCTCCTTCCATGAGACCAATGCACACACCAGTTCAACATGTCTGAAAATTTTGAGAATGAACCAAATCATGTGATACACTAAAGCTCCACCAAGTTTGAGTTTTGTACCTTCACCTAGTTCGAATGTTGTCTTACCACAAACGGACAACTTCCATGAGACCGATGCACACACCGGTTCAACGTGTCCAAAACATTTGAGAATGAACCAAATCATGGGATACACTGAAGCTGCACCAAGTTCGAGTTTTGTACCTTCACCTAGTTCGAATGTTGTCTTACCACAGACGGACAACTTCAATGGCAACTCCACAACAAGATACTTTGATAGTGAACCCGTCAATTAAGAAGAAGAACAATACCGTCAAAATTCTCTCGCCATAAATCATGAGAATTTTTCAACACCTATATTTACACGAGCTCAACACTTCAAGGCACGGAAAGAAGAAGAGAATAGACGGAAATCAAAAGAAAAGGATAAAGAAGTGCCTTCCACTTCTAATCAAAAGTCTTCACATGAGAATCCTAAAGCAGTTGCTCAAGATTCATCTTCAACAAACTTTGACATTGTGGATTCCATGATGAAGACGAAGGTACAAATCTCTCAACTAGAATATCTTCAGGATCATCTAGAACAGCTGGATCGGATTCTCAAGGTTGTTAAGAAGCAGGCTATCATTTTGCCCACATTGCTCGAGTCATCTGTACCAGCAAAAGAAAAGCCAAAGCCCTTTTATATATCTTTATATATAGGAGGATTCAAACTCAGCAATTGCATAATAGACTCAGGAGCCTCAGACAATGTCATGCCTTTACAAGTCATGAACGCATTGGGACTTTCATGCACCAAGACTCATGACAAGTGTTATTCACTTGAATCTAAGTCAGTGTCATTGGTCAGCCAATTGAAGGACACACAAGGCTGGCATCTTGTCTCGAGAAGAAGATCATGATAACCATCCTAGTCGTTGATATTCCAACCAGCTACAAGATGTTGCTGAGTAGAAGCTTTTGCAAGGATCTTGGAGGAGAAATCCAACTAGATTGGTCGTATGTGACAATGCCGTTGAAGAAAGGTAATTTCAAGCTAGAGCTAGAGAAGAAATCTAGATTCATGGTGGTGAAATCCCAAGACCCCCAAGCACAAGTGTTGTATCAAGAAACGGGTTTTGGGACTTATGCCATGTTGTCCAAAGTAATTGAAGAAAGGCAAAAAGTTGCATGTTCTACAAAAACATCAAAAGAAGATCCAAAGATGTGGACCATGCAATTTGATGGAAGTTGCTCGACAGCAGCTTCAAGAGCGGGAGTTATCATAATCTCTCCCGAGGGCCGTTTATATCCATTTGCATACTGCTTGCAATTTGAATGACAAACAACACAGCGGAACACGAGGCGCTTATACTAGGTCTTAAAAATGCAAGGGATATGTGTAATGTCCCAATTTTGAGACAAAGCCAGCCTCATCCCAAATTATTAATCCCCCAAGTAATAACTGAATTAGAAAATACTCTAGCTTGATTTCGTCCATATCTATGGTCTGCAATTATGTCTGAACGGAGTTCACACCACTGAGTGAATGTTATTTCTGTAGTCTTCAACTAGAGACCAGCATATGCAATAAGACTTCCCTTCCAAATCCCTTAATCGATGTCCCTTCAATGCCAATTTTGTCTATTATTAATGCAATGATTTGATATTATATTAAAGTCACCCTTTGATAGTAATAATCCCTGATGAAGCTATAGTTCATTTATTCTTGATTCTATTATAGGTGTTTGCTCAATAAGCTGATCAGACTATCTTATTGTCTTTTGTCCTACAATACACCTTCTCATCAGCCTGTTGGTGTATCTCAGACATCTCTCCCATATTCCATAACTTATTCATGTCTATTCATATCTCTCATATCACTCCATACTCCATTATCATTTATGTGTCTTCCTATGTTTTTATATTTCCTTATTGGTATGTCTTCATACATATATTCTCCTTTAAATCTGTGTATATCCTGATATGATTAAGGATAATCTTCAATATTATAATCGAATTAGTTCTTTGGCTCTAAATGCTTGAAGAATATTGGATAACTCTGGTTATAGAAATAAGTAACTGTCGCACATATAAGTCTAATATTCAATCTGCAATATAATGAATATTAATGAAATAGAATAGACACAATGCTTGGTGCGATTTCTAAAACATTATATATATGATTGCAGGCATCCAGTAGTGGGACGTTTTAGTGTCTTGATAATAGCTTTGTCTGATCGGAAATGCTTAATCCATGCACATGTCTTGGCTGTGCGTCTGAAATAAAGACAGATATTTCCTAGCCTTGTAGAGGTCTGAAGCCCTCCTTTTGTGTGATTCTTGAATCTCTATTGAAATTGTACTGATCTCCAACTTCTTCCATTTCTATTCCTTCCTTGATCTTAATAAGAGCATCAGTATCATTAATATTATGATATTCTAAATAGCATTATGCATCAACATTCTTCACACATGTGGTTTCCAGAGATATTCTGATTTTCTGAGTTTCTGACTTTTAATTGTTACTATGATACTTGACCAATCTGCTCTTTATTTCTAAATTCTAATGCCTTTTTCCTTCTCTTTATTCCCCAATGCCTCTAAATTTTAAGTTTACCCCTTTAAATACTCCATGGGGTGGAGAAACACGTCCTTTCCCCAAACCGATGGTTTCCTTTCAAAAAGACGTGTCTTTTCTCTCATACGCTGACTGGGCTTACTTTATGCTTAGATTATTATTATTCTGGCCCATGATACGATCGATGCTTTTGTTATTCTTTGGTTTATATCACATCATTTATTTATAATATTGTTTATTCTATTTTATATCATTTATTCTATTTCATAATTATAATCATAGTTTACATACTCTCCAATTACTCTCCGAGTAGCTAAGTAATCTCCAAAAAATTTGCATGCCGAGTAATTTCTGCTTTTACTCACGGGCAGTATGCAAATGGATTTTCTCCCGTCAAATTATCGAGTAATCGCCAGTAGCTCGCAAAAAACCCACAAACTTGGCATGTTTGTGTGTGTATAAGTATGTCTATGTGTGTATATGCATGCAAACTTGGCATCCTGTGTATGTTTATAGATATATATGTGTGCACAGTGCAGTCCTGAGTATACACATACAAAAATATCCACACATTTGTCGAGTATTTGCCGAGTTTTCCCCGAGTCAAAATTTTTGGGCTTGCTGAGTACTCTCCAATTCCAAGTATGTAAACTATGATTATAATGATGTTTTTAGACTGCATTTATACATATATAATTATATTTTAGATTACATTCGTTTATATATGTATATAAATACTTTAATATTTATTTTGGTGTTTTATATTCTTGTATCTTTAATATTTATTTTATTATCATTTAATTGTTAATATTTATATATTTTAATATTTATTATATTATTGTCAATATTTATGTTTTTAATTTCATACTGATAATAGCATTTAAATTATCGGTGTCTTTATTTTAATATTGATGATATTATCTTTGATAATTTAATTATAATATTATCTTGTGATAATTATAATTAAATTACTAATGTCATTTATCTTTTTTACTTATTTCAATTGTTATCTTAGTGTTGCGATTCCGGGGACAGGACAATATGGGTGTTGAATTACTCAGTGTCGAAGGTGATGCAGAGTTGATCATAAAACAGATCAGAGATCATTGCCAAGTAAGAAACGATCGCCTTAGGCATTATAGACAAAGGGTGTGGAATGCAATCGACTGGTTCAAAGCATTTGGCATCAAGTTCATTCCACGTGAGCACAATAGCAAAGCAGATGCCCTTCCAGTATCGGCCACTCTTTTCATGCCACATTCTGACTTTCGTCAAAATGCTTTCGCTATTGAGCTCATATACAAGCCAGCTATCCCCGACAATTGAGACAATTGGCAAGTCTTCAATGATGATGATCACATCGAAGAATTCCTCGGCATGGAGGACAATTACAAAGAGTTGTTCTTTTAAGGCAGTGCTTCTCCCTTCAGAGAATCCATAGCAGAAGATTCTGAAGCAACAGAATCGAGCATCATTCAATTGAGGGGCAATAACATTCCCAAGGGTCTAGTATCCTTGGAGGATATATTTGATAGGCATGACAGACATGTTCAAGATCAGAGAAACTCAGCTAACAAGACCTCTGCTGAATATTGTCAAGTGAACATTGGTACTGAAGACAAGCCTCGGCTTGTTAATTTAGGCAAGTGTTGTACTATAGAGGAAAGCAAGAGTTTCATCTCCTTATTCAAGCAATATAGAGATATGTTCGCCTAGTCATACGAAAATCTAAAAGTCTTCACACCTAGACTAAGACTCAGAAATCAAACCAAACAGCCTTATATTATTTATGCACAGATCTCAATGCAAACAGCAAGAGGTACGGCTTTAGGAAAGGGCGATTTGCTCTAGAAAATAAATGCAAGCTCTAAAAAATCTGCAAACTGGAGAAGCATGGCGCCTAAAGCCTACAATGAGGATGGGTTAATACCCAGATGCAATCTTTTTGTCCTTTTTGATTTATGATTACAAAAACGAATCTGCTGTAGCAAATAATGAAATTTCATGAAAAACTCTAATATGCAAAACTGAAACAAGGAAGCTACAAGCTGATTACAATACACTAATCTCAAAGCAAACTCACAAACTAGACTAAATCACCACTAGTCGCTGTATTGCAAGCAAGAAGCGATGCCCGAGCTAGGAGGCCTTCATTCCTCGAAGCAATCCCAAAGCCAATCCGGCAGCATAACATTCCTGTAGATAAAAGATAATGAAATGATGAACCAAGTCTTCCTTTTATAATTTCCTGTTGACTTCTCGAAACCCTAAACTCTTCTTCAAGTCAAAACCCTAATCCCCTTCAAGAAATGGCGTCCTTTTCCTTCAAGCTCAACATTGACCTTTTTAATTAAATTCAATATTTTAATAATGGCGTCCACTTTAGAGCTTGGTTTGACTTTAGAAAATTATGAAATAATCCTTTATGAAGGCGCCACCCTCAAGAGACCACTTTTCAAAACAACTTGAAGTCAACAGACTAGGCCAAGGGGGTCAACGTTATAATATAATATTAAAACGTGACTTTAATTAAATATCTCAACTTATCTCTCCAATTGTGCCCCGAAGCCATACAAGAGCAAGTCAACAGATCAAACTGAATCAGAGAGCCAACCATGCCGAACTCAACAGGAATACTGCCAAAAATAGAATTTACTAAAAATAGTAAATTCCAGAAAATGCTCAGAATGCCGAAATGAACATACCACTGCGAAGCTCTCTGAAAACCCAGAAAGAATCCGCCATTGAATCCACCAACTCAGAGCAAAGACATCCTTAAAAATAGGAAACCCTAATTTTACCTTCCGACTAGCCTTCGATTTTCCAGAAAAAGGCCAACGGTCACTAGAAGGATCAATTTTGAGAAGGGGACATTACACCAACCCACATGGACAAACAACAGAAAAGAACTTTGAAGTTGAAAGCACAGAACTATGTACTTATGAATAACGTTTTATACAAGCGTGGGCTTGATGGAACATTCTTGTTATGCGTCAACAGGGACCAACAACGTCGTTTGTTGGAGCCATTTCACAGTGAAGCATGCGGTGGCCACTTTTCATCGAGGGTTACAGCATTCAAGATCCTACAAGCACAATTCTACTAGCCAACTATGTTTCGTGACACATATGTTTGGGTGCACAAATGTCAAATGTGCCAACAGTTTATTGGCAAACTCAAACTGGCAGCCATTCCACTCAGGTCGGTGATCATTGATGCTCCATTCCAGCAATGGGGTTTAGACTTTGTAGGTCCAATCAACCCACATTCCAGTAAGGGGCATGTTTATGTCCTTACAGCAACAGATTATTTCACAAAATGGGTTGAGGCGATTCCTACCAAGCAGGCTACCTCTGAAGTCGTGTGTGACTTTCTCGAGGAAAACATCATTTCACGCTTCAAGGTACCATGCAAGATTGTGACTGACAACACAACCAGTTTCTTATCTATGCAGCTGGTAGAATTTTGTTTTGATCACAGCATCACCTTGTCTCATTCATCAGACTATTACCCTCAGGGTAATGGACAAGCCGAATCAACAAACAAAAACATAGTCACAATAATACGCAAGCTAGTTGATTCCAATCAACAAGCTTGGCATAAAAAATTGTATGACGCTCTTTGCGCCGACAGAATCACTCCCAAGAGAGCCATTGGCACTTCACCTTTCTTAATCATGTATGGTACAGAGGCAATGCTACCCATCAAACTGGAGTTGTCTGCTTTGCAGCTAGCATCCACAGTGGAAGATGGGGAATTCAAAGATCCAATTGAAAAGCGCGTCCTATACCTGATGAAGCTAGAGGAAGAAAGGGTATAAGTAGTTGATAGAATCACTTAGCATCAAGAGGGAGTGAAGAAGATTTTCAACAAGAAGGCTCGTCAGTGAGACTTTGAAATTGGAGATGAAGTCCTATTATAGGACAAAAGGCATGAGCCCAAGGGAATGCACAGAAATTTTGATTCCTTGTGGCAAGGGCCCTTCAAGATCCATGAGTTCACAGGGGAGAATTCTTAGATTCTCTCGCACCTGGATGGGAGGCTCTTTCTGCTGCCATACAACCGGTTGTGTCTAAAACATTTAATCCCTTCGGGGGTGGAGTAAAGTTCTGTAAATAATTTTCTTTTGTTTTTCGTAATGTGTTTCCCCTTTTTGTAATGTTTACGTTATGTAGTAATGTTTTTCCCTGTTCCATAAAGTTTTGTCATGTTCTAGGTGCTTTCTAGGACAGTCTTGTTTAGATGATTTAGGAAAATTCCAACTATTAGGTGAATTAGGAAATAGTCCTGACTCTAATGCCCAACTAATAAGATATCGGTCTGCGCTAAACTATCTAGAGATTCTCGATTCTCCTATGTCATAAATATCTGACATGGTCCCCAACGGAGCCTAATGTTGTACCCAAAATAAAAAATTTCCTTCATTAAGGCATTTTGATAAAAATGGTCAAAATCTTGTAAAATTGTCGTCAAAAGTCAATATTTGTTCACTTTGTTCAGTGTATTTTGGTTGATCGTAGGTTGTATGTTTGTCTTCTTCATACAATTTGCTGTCCCAAACATGTATTTGTTGTTTGAAAGTTTTGAAGAAATAAATCATATGCCCACCCTTGCTTTGATCCAAAGTCTCGAGATCTTTTTCGTGATATTGTGTTTATAATCTTTATTTCAATCTACACCTCAAGAGTACAATGAGTCTTTGAGGGAATTTTGAAAGTAAGTTTATCGTTTCATGTTTTGTTTTTATAATCTTTATTTCAGCCTACACCTCAAAATTACAATGAGCCTTTGAGGGAATTCTGAGATCAAGTTTATCATTTGATGTTTTGCTTTCATAAACTTTATTTCAGTGTACATCTGAAAGAGTAATGAGCCTTCAGATGTGCTTTGGAAACAAGTTTGTCTAAGTTTTGTGTTTACCAAATCGTTCCCCATTTACTTCTAAATCCTCTTGCTCTGAATTAACTCAAGGAGATAGAAGCATTATAAGTTCAAGCCTAGTTGTGGTTGAAGTTACGAAACCAGAGAAACCTCAACTGCAACGCAAAGAGCTTTATAACCTTGTGCTCTCAGCTAAGATAAAAAGATAGGAATTTAGTTTACTTTTTCTTTTACGCATAATCAGCAAAAGAGGGAGCTTCCCCTCCTAATTTGAAGAGCAGTCTAACTGTGCATGGTTGTTTGTTTCCAATACACACACCAGAGGTGCGAATTGAAACACCAACACTCTTCACAAACACACCCATCGGATGTCATGCACACTCGGGAGAGTGGGGACCTAAGGCCTCACCCACCTTTGGTTGCACAGGAATTACCACCGCCCAACCCATCGAGTGAGGATGAGGAGGAGGATGAGCCAAGTGGATTCGATGCACTAATCATTGAGATAGCCAAGTCTGATGAGACAAATCCACTTGGTACGAGCCAACGGTACATCCAAGACCTCCAATCTATGGTGGCAATGATGCAAGAAATAGGAGATATATCCAAACGACTAGACATAGAGCAGTCTTCGTTGGTGGCAAGGGAAGTCCAACGTATGTTGGTGTTCATGCAGACAGAGTGCGAGGGAGAATTCACTTGTTGCTTCACTTCTCAAGGATGGCCTAGTGTTGAGACTCCAACAATGATGACAACTTGGCACCCTGTCAAACCTTCAATAGGGGGGAGGGGAGCTAGACTGATCTCAACCTTGTTTAGTATAGAAGCTTCCTTCAGGGATGTATTCTACAGGCTAAAGCATCAGATGACATACATTGACGGCGTTATACAAGAGAAGAATGAGGCCTTGCAAATGGATCAGAAGGTATGGGAGGAGTTATTTAAGCACAAACAAAAATTTCAAGATCAATTAGCTCAACAGACACAACTCACCACCAACAAACAAGCCAAAGTAACAATTGTGGAGGCCAAGATGATAGAGAAGGAGAAGGCGACAAAGTAGAGAGTGGCGGTCCTGGAGGCCAAGCTAGTAGAGAAGGACAAAGAAATTGAACAAGTTGAACGTCAATTGATGGAGGCAACACAGATGGTGAAGGAAACAAGAGAACATGAGATAGTGGTCGAGCACCAATTGAGGATGCACACTAAGGAGGTCTGTAGGCTGCAAGAGTTGCGTTCAACGACGTCCACCCTTACATCATCCATTCATCCAAGGACGTCCACTCACCTTCCTTAGTAATTGTAATATGGGTTGTTCAACTCCCAATTTTGTTTGTTGTCGTCCGGTAGATGAATTTCTTTTGGGGAGGGGGCTAATGTAGTTCGCAACAAATAAATAAATAAATGTGTTAATCTGTAATTAGTCCCCAATGGTTGGTTGGTTGTACCTAGTATTGGCATTCTCAACCAACAATGGCTTGATATATATTGTATAATTACACTTGGAGTCTGAGACCACATACATTTTGGTATTCTATAATTGACATGACATATATTCTTTGCATTGTTTGAGTAATTGACATGTTTTACTATTGTTGTTATGTGTTTCCGTTTACTCTCTATTAATAGATCAAGTAGCATTCACTAGTAAACACAAAACAGATCAAAACACATAAAATCAAACAGCGAAGAGCTAGAAACAATAAAGAACCAAGATGACAAAGAGTACCTGATAGTGTATTGTCAAAATTTTGGCTCCCTACCCCTTTTTATGCTCAAAAGTTGCAAAGTTGTCATTTTGGCTAGGGTTATGCAAAAAGTTTCTCTTTCTATGTGTTAAGGTTGAAAAACCTAAAAGCCCTAGTTAGACCTTGCACTTTTTGTCTATTCCTTCATTGACTTGTTTGCCCAATTTTTAGTGCGTTAAGTTATGTGTGAAGCCCCCTTATCTCATAAGGTTATCGACCCCCTTTCTCCTTTCCTAATGACAGCTTGTTCAAATTACCATATGTGCAAATCAAAATGACTTAAGTGATTTTGCGCTAATACCTTTAGTGAACCCACTACCTACCATGTGTCATGTTTCCATTACTTTTTGCGAGTCCACAGGCTCTATATTTTTGACGGAAATGAGGGTTGCAAAATAGCGGAAGAGTGACATCTGTCCTCTTTCTTATTGGTTTTTGCATGTCCATGGAAGCTCGATTAATAAAGGCAAATGAAGATGCGGAACTACAGAAAGGTCGACACCTGATGTCAACTAATATGATTCTGTGAGTCCGCGGAATCTTCAAAGAGGACCCAGTTTCTAAGTGCAGAATTGCGGGAGCGCAACACGTGTATGTTTCATTGATTCCACAAGTTCGCAAGCTCTTCAAGGCGGATCCCATTTAAGGCAAGTTATTAGGGCTGCCAATGGTCGAGTGTTGGTGCAAGTTGATAAAGCTTCCATTTCTAAGGTTTTCAGCCTGAAATTAGCTACAAATAAGATTATAGATTTTGATCTATTCAAGCAAAAATATCAACAAGAAAGGCATAGTTACAAAGTTCTATGGTTACCAAGGCACAGGTTGAAGGGATTTGACAAAAGATATGCCAGAATTTCAACAACTAAAGCTGAACCCTTCAATATTGACCTGCTTTAGGACTATTGTATCAAGACTTATCATTCACTTTGACAAGTCCTCGATGGAGATGTCAAGACCAAAATCTTTGTACCATTTATGTACATGGCAGCAGATATTCAAACCCTCTGGTAAATAATGAATTCGATTTTTCCACTTACATATCTAATGGAATTCATAAGCAACAATGTTCCACAAAGTTTCCAGACAGGGGGACACAGGGACGGGTTTTGAGGAAGGGGGCACCAAGGGCCTAAGTTTGGGGACAACGGGGGGATGGCGACGGAGGGGCGACAAGGGGGCGGCATTGATATACATATAGTACTTGAAAAACTAGTTATAAAAAGATTTATAAGAATTACATTTCAAATGAAACTTTGGAAAATTAGTAAAATAGAAAAATTGCAAATACTAAAATTTTAAATACTTGAATACTAAATAAAATTTGACAAATGAAAATGTCAAATTGGAGATTTTAAATATATCCAAAATATCATAAAGATGATTACAATGAGTAGCATGATATCAAAATAAGTACAAAATGTCAAAATGTAGCGAAGGGAAGCCTCTAATCATCTCGAAACTCATCACTGGAACTATTGGACTCCTCACGGTCAAGCTTCGCCAAACTAATACCAACCAGCCCTGCATCTGAAGTTGTAGCATCCTCATCAATCTGTGTTGGCTCTTCTGGCTCTACATCCCATCGTGTTGTTGGACTCTCTTTGTACACAAGTGTTTTGCGGTCAAAGAGATGCAAAGTACTATTTACAACCACAAGCTTCTCTGCTCTCCTAGAGGTAAGTTTGTTCCTCTTAAGACAATGGATGAACTTGAAGCTATAGGTAGACCAGTTCCTCTCAACAGCTGAAGAACTAGAAACTGAGATAGCAATCAAATGGCTAGAGTGGAAGTCAAAGATTCCGATCCATGGAAATTCCACCACAAAATTGGGTCCTCTTGTGCCATAGTTGCCATATCCAACTTGGCCGCATCAAAATAACCCCTAAGAGTGGAAAATTTGGTCACTCAATGCGAATTGTGTTGGCATCTATAGGATCATACATCTTCTTAATAGCCTTGAAGAGTCGTGCCTTCACCTTAGCATCCTATATCGGTATAACTCTACTAGGCCTAGTCTTGTACCACTTAGGATTCAATGCATAGGCAACCACGTGCAAGGGAGTGATGAGATTCTCCCATCTTCGATGAATGATTGGCTAAATGTGCTCATTGTAGAATGCTAATGTGGAGTCCTCTCGCATGGCAGCCCTCATCTGGTCAAGCATAGAATCAATGCACTCATATACCTCTCCAAAGTTAGGGGCATTCACATCCCCATATCTAATGACCTGGAAAACTGGAGCAATGATGGAGACTATATATTTTGCATCACTCCAAAACACATCACTCTTCACTATATCCTTAACCCTCCTCCCCTACTCTATCTTGGAGTCGGCCCATCGATTCCAATCTACTATCATAACCATGAGTTGCAATTACTCTTGCAACTCAATCATTCTCTCCAAGAGAATGAAATAGGATGCATATCTGGTCTCAGTAAGTTTCAAGAACTCCTTCTTAGAGAAGCTCCTGAAGAGTGCATGTGAAGTGTGGTGGTTGCAGATAAACATCTGCACATCTCTAGCATCACTAACCACTGCTTTGATCCACTCGATCTTCCCCATGTCCTTGAGTGCATTATTTATGGCATGCACACAACATGGAGTCCACCAAATATGTCTGTAAGCTGCCTCAACAAGTTTCCTCGCAGCTTTGCACACATGTGCTACATCTGTCACTACTTGGACCACATTTTGTGGCCCAACCTCCTCAATAGCCTCCTTGAGGACCTGAAATTGAAAATCAGCATTTTTGTGATGCCCTGTACAATCAACTACCTTAAGAAAGTATGGGCCTTCTATACATGTAACCATAATATTGATGAGTGGACAATGGCTAATGTTTGTCCACCCATCCATGACTATATTGCATCCATTCTTCACCCAACATTCCTTCATTTTGTCTATCAATACATTGATCTTGGAATAATTCTTATCCAAGATCGTGGTCCTCAATTTTGTCTCACCTGGTGGCACATATGATGGTCCTCCCCTTGCTACCATCGACATCATCTCCCTATAATAAGGAGATTGAGCTACATGAAATGGGATGCCATTGGCAAAGAAGAACTTGCCAATGGCATCATCTATCTCATCCTTTAGTTGCACATTGAACAAATTAGCTATGGGGTTACTTTGTAATTTACGTTTTCCCTTACCCTCTCTTGCATGGGCACTGGAAGAACCTGGCATCACTCCTACTCTCGTTCACAAAGTATGACTAGAACTCTGTGACTAGCTCTACTGAACATGTGCCCTATGAGACAAAGTAGTAGGCATAGGTGTAGCTGCACTGTCATCAAGAACACCCCATAGCTTATTTTTAAAATTTGATGCTGAATCTTGATGACAAAATGA
The DNA here is from genome assembly GCA_007258455.2 of Sequoia sempervirens. NCBI lineage: Eukaryota > Viridiplantae > Streptophyta > Pinopsida > Cupressales > Cupressaceae > Sequoia > Sequoia sempervirens. The sequence goes on along the minus strand of VDFB02273683.1, from coordinate 17,711 downwards.
AAAATGAGCAATGAACATTGAAATGAATCTATGAATATGCATTTGCAGCCATATTCCATAAACTCAATAAACATGGCTGCAAATGCATATTCATAGATTCATTTCAATGTTCATTGTTCATTTTTCATTTTGTCATCAAGATTCAACATCAAATTAGATTTTGAAAATGAAACTTACAAAAATAAATTGAAAAAACAGTCATAGAAACCTACCTTGTGCTTGAAAAATCCCTCCAAGTTGATGTAGAATCCTTTAGGCCTCCTCTTCTTCTTCTTCTTGCTCCTTCTCACCCCTCTTGCACTTGCAACACCTCAATCTCACTCCTTCACTCACTCTTTTGTCTCCTCTTCACCTAGCTGTTGGAAAACTTAGAAAACCAAATGTGAGGAAAAAATGAGGATTTGGTAGTGTTTTGTAAAGCTTAGAGGGCATGGAGGGGGTCCACTTTCCATTAGGGATTGCCCCTAGGCACAAGAATTGAGAAAAAACTTAAAACAAAAACTTACTTTTTCGGACGACCAGGCCGAGAAATGCCTGGACATCCCCGGGACAATCAAGGGATGCCTAGGCATACCCAAGACGTCCTGGAGATGTTCCGGCATCCCCGATGTCTCCTTGACGTTTTCGACGAACTGGCAATGGTGAGTGTATGATAGGGGGACGTCCTTGACCCATCCCCACGTCCCATGGACGTCCTTGTCCCAAAAACAAGGTAAAAAACGAGAGGGACGTGTCCTCGTGGTACACTGATAAACAATTAATGGAGATAAAGGTTGACAATAAAATGGTCAATTTCAGATGGTACTCCCTACTTTGTAACATGTTTTTGTATGGAGGAAGGACCAAAGTGGGACCAAGCATTGCAGGTTCGAGTGGCAGATGATAATGGCAACTCTCTCCCTGTCCAATGTTGGACTCATATCTGGGACATGCACTATGAATCTTCAAACTATGTGGTCTTTGAGGACCATTTCATCAAAAAAGTCTTAGCTTTAATGGGAGTGGAAGAAGGCAGGTTGCAAAAAGAAATTACGGATATCTTAAGACCCAAGGAAAGTGTGCCTGAGTTGGGTGTGCTACACAATTGGGGAGACTGGTATCTGCATTTGGATTCAACAATGATAAGAGTATATGGGTGCCCTGTGAGATCCCACATTATGCCAAGGTATGTTCCTTTGAGACTGGCATACCTAGAGATAATATGGCAACTGGATGAAGCTAACAAGAGCCACCTAAAGGGACAAAAGAAGGGCTCTTCCTTTCCATTCTCTACAGTATTTTCAGATTTCGCAATGACTAGGGAGGACCTAGAGCTCATTTATCCCATGCTCCAAACATATAAGATGGTCCAGGAGAGTACAAGAGCATTTGATCCTGAAGGCTTTATCAACCAAGTAAGAGCAAGCATTTAAAGATCCTCATTTGTATACTAACTTCCCTTTGGTGAAGATGTGATCAGGAACTACCTCACTGAATAGGAGGTGAATGAGAGAAGAATGAAATGGGTTGCTTTCAGAAAATCAAAAGATCAAAAGGCTAAGAAAATAGCCAATTATCCTGAAGCATATGCAGAAATAATAGATCCTATTGCCAGGATCAAAAAGGTATTGGACAATGCTGACAAGTTAATTGGGAAAGCCTCAATGGTTGAAGAAAGACCCTCCTAACAGCCACAAGTTGATCCATCTATGTATGGATATGCTCGAAGAGGAAAGGGACCATCAGTGAATGATCCATCCCCTCAAGAGCAGCCACTAGCAGTAGTCACACCTCCTCAAGAACCCCTTTATTACTACTACTGCTTCCCAAGAGCTTAGAAAAAAAGGAGGCTTGATCAACCATCCTTGGTTGATTATCCTTTAGGTGCTGATGAAGAAGAGGAGGTAGAGGTCACTGAGGAGGAGATGATTCAAGCAATGCATTCTCCTCCAAGGGTAAATGTAGTTGGAATGCCACAAGGCCGGATGGGCATAAATGTTCGAAATGGGAAGGATGAGGCCAATGACATGAGGGCCCTTGCCTGTACTCAATTCACCTCTGATGATGAATTTGTTAATTCTAAGGAATTCAAAGACTTTATAATCAAAATAAGAGAAGAGTTACATGAAAATTCGAACAAAGAAAAAGGTAAAGTCCTCCCTTCCAAGTATGAAGAAGTTACACAGAAGGTGTTGAAGGAAATTGATTTTGATGTCAAGAATATAATACCAGAGGAAGGAAGAAAATTAGTGAGAGAGAATGGACTTATGCTACTGCTAGAGTGGGATATTGCTTTTGCAATAGCTTTGGACACCATTTGAAGACAAAATGAGGAGATATTTTCTTCTGATGAGCAAGCAGAGCAAACATACTCCAGATCAAGTTTCAATCCTAAGTGGGAAACCTTGGCCATATGGGCTATAGCTCCAAACACTAACAAGCCTCAAGTGGTGGAGACTGTACAAGAAATGAAGGGGAGTCTGATTGTCAAAAGAGTATCAAACACCACAACTCCCCAAGCAGCTTCATTAGTTGTTCATACAACTAAGTTCAGTGAAGCAACTGCCAAGAGACTACAAGAAGAATATGATCAATTATTGAAAGATCATGTTAAGCTTACAGCAGAATGTAATAAGTTGAAAATGCAGGAGCCATCAGCAACATCACCACCAACAGGGACTGAGGTGGTAAGTGCTTCAACCTGAAGCTTCTCAAATACTCTGATGAAAGAAAAGAAAGCTTTGACTTCAAAAATAGAGAAGTTAGAAGAGCAATTGAAAAATGCTCAGGAGGAACAGAAAATGAAAACTAATAGTATAGTGGAGGATGTAATAAAGTACAAGGTGTCCAAAATACTTGGGAAATTAGAAGACTCCCATCAAGCTTACTCAAATATTAAGGATGCTTATGCTAAAATTGCAAAGGATCAAGAGAAGCTTGGGAATATAATGAATAAATGGATACCCAAGATTGCCAGTTTGCAGGGCATATACAAGGGAGCATCCTGGATGAAAATGGAGGGCTGAAATCTTTAGACCAGTGGAGGGTAGGCTTCAACACAATGGTCCCTACCCTTGCAGCCTTCATCTATACTACTGATGATGTGGACACAGATTTACTTAATTCCAATACAGACAAATTGGTTTCCTCGGAGCAGGGTTTAGATACTTTTTTCAAAGAGACTAGAGCACTCTTGGATGCAAAGTATCTTGAGTATAATTACAATGTTGACAAAGCACTTTCATTCCCATGGCCATCAAAAAGCACTTATGTAGGATGGGATGAAAACTATAACAAATTGTAGTGTGTGCATATCTGTCATGTCATCAAGTTTCTTATGCAGCATCCAGCTCAGATGATGACATGGCATTTTGGAGTATCCAGCTGTCCACGGGTATTTATGCAGCTTTGGCTCTTTTTGTCTTTTGTGATGCAATCACCATCGTCTCCAACAGTTTTCTAGAATATGTGTTCTCAACGTGGATGGAGAAGCTCAACAAAATGATCATACTCCTCCATTTTGCTACATCATTGCAAAGTCCAAGAATATCTCCTTCAATGGTCTCCACAACTATTTTTTCTTTTAGTGAAGCTCTTTTGTCTTTTACAAAGCAGTTGTACTTGTTTTTGTCTGATCCTAAGGACAAGATTGTCAAATGAAAATGTAACATTTGTCCATGGCTTTAAGATTGTTGCTCCCTTGTTTCTATAAAAGGTAATTCCAAGCCATTTCATAAGGATCTTGGATTTTTGTAAACAGAGGAAATTTGTTTTAGGTTTGTAATTGTCCAATCTAGGTCTTCCAGGGAAGAAATGTTGATGTAAATGTCATTTTTGTATATCAATACAAATTCAGAATGTATGAACACATTGTGATGATTTCACAATCAATTGTCTCCAAATGTATAGTTTATTACTCTTATGAATAAAATTGATCAAGGATCATTTTCTATTCATCGTTGCCATTTCTGCAATTGAATGTTTCTCATATAGCTTCTATTCAAGTAATAGATTAAATTGCTGTATCTGGAATGCTAAGAGTTCTAACATATTCAGGGATTGCTACGTAGAATTGGTTGTAAATTTTAAAGAATATCCCTGTTAAGGCAATGATATATGAGCTTTCACAAAATTTGTTTTAAGTTGTTCAAAGGATAATTGCATTTTTCTTTGACTTTGTAACCCAGGTTCAAAGCACCAATCTAAGTATGAATACTGGTTACATGTCCATGGTCAATATATTTCAAATCAATTTCCCATTTATGTTTTAATTTATTTCTTAAGTTATTCCATGTTCTCAGAGCCAATGAAGCAATAGTCTCCAAGAATCTTGCCAATTAGGTCTGTTCTATCTGTAATTCTTGACACATTTCATGAGAGCATTTTTGTTTAGACAATATCCTAGTATGAATTAAGAGTAGTTCCCTTTGATATTGTAAGGATCACCCTCCTAGATCTTGCAGAACCTGAAGTGCAGAGGAGAAAATTGTAGAATCAATCTCCTGTTCGTTGGCCAACCTCTTGAAACATTTGAGCATAAGAACTGGCAATTCTTTAGATAGTTTCAAGAATCAGTTGGAATTAAAAAACAAATCAACGGTACCAATCAGATTCAATTGCAAGAAAGGATGGAGCTCTAAGAGCCCTCATGGAAGATGATTTTTCGTCTTCCTCACAAACTCTAGAGCAACACCTTCCACTAATCCTCTAGTTCTTCAAACAAATTAGAAGCCTGAAATGTTATATTTTGACGAGTTTTATGTCACGAAAAATTCATTCAGCTTCTTGAAGAACACTTCTCACATGGCTTTTCACATTCTAAGGTGAATCACTTCACCTTTTATTTTTATATTATTCATTCCATGCTAAAAATAACTATAAAGGAATTGTTGTTTGAATTCAAACAGACAGAGAGTTCCATAGCAAAACATGTCTGGACAGCAGGAGCATGGCTATTAAAATAATTTAAACAAACTAAAAGCAGCTGAAGTTTTAAAAAGTAAATACAATCTTTCTAGCAAGGGGGACATCCCCTCCAAGCCCCCAGGACCTCCAGGACATAACTGGGATCCTCAGGGGCATGTCCCATGGAATCCTGATATTCTGTTTCTGATATGAGATGAAATCCATTATTACCATGCACTAGATACTCCTCGGTTCGACTTAACAATCGCATTGCTATGATAGAAGTAAAATCCAGTTTGCAAAAATCAGTAAATCTAATCTTTCTTACCAATAATTTGGTAAGTAGTAAGGTTAAATGGGAATCTGGCATCATGCAATATGGAAAATGAAAGGGATTTGCATTTCCAAATGGTTTAGTCAATTGATGATAAAATTGATATAATTTATAAACCATTTTCAACAAGAAAGATGAATCAAAAATGGAACATTGAACATTGACAGCCATCACATTTTCAAAATCTAATTATCCTTAAGTTAAAAGTTTGTGAGCAGCATTGCAGACAAACTGTACTCTGTTTAAAACCCCTCTTGAGGTTTTCCAAGTTCCCAGATCGAAAAAATTAAAAAAACACATCTATTCTGTTATGATCTATCTCCAAGTACAAAAGAAAAAACATACGAAGCTTCAATTTATAAGCTTATTTAACCACACATTAAAACTTATCACACAAATAAATAAAACGCCCCCTATAATCTAAAGAACATAAAGAAAAAAAGCTTCCTTAGTCATAGATAAAGATCAACCTTAAAATTCTGGTACATGAACCTTTGATCAGCACGATTCCATAAGAGGAAAACCACAACATTAACACCAATAATACCATAAACAACACCCTCGTGTGATGAAAAACTGGAACCCCTGTATGTATAAGTGGAAACATTAAAAACATTATACAAAGAGCAATTGAACTAATATAACCAAAATCGCTAAAATCTTGACTTTTGTCTGAAATAGAAATCCATTCAAATAAAGGAATAAAAATGTTTATAACACCCTAGATCTGCAAAGTTCAGAAATCTTAAATATCAAATAAGATGAGATACAATATAAATGATGAAAATAATATTTACCAAAAAAATTGCAACTTTTATATAAATGGTAAATAGTAAATTTGCAAAAGAAAATACTAAAAGGAAAATCTGCTTTATATCCTTTTCATTCTCCCTACAGTTTATAATCAGAATAATGGTGTCCCTAGGATCTAAACAAACACTTACAAGACAGAGCTCACAGCATAACTCCAAAGTTCTTGCAATTAACAATGGCTGTTCACCTTCTCAGACATATGTTATTGACTCACCTTTTGGTAAAATTAACAAGAGAATCTCAACAGTAGAGGAAAAATCCCAAGAGTAGAGGTAACCAGTGATGATTCTGTCTTATATTTTGGTGCCACAGACTTCAACAGAAATAGGTTGACAGAACAAAGAACAGCATGAGCGTGAATGAGATGGGTAACTCCCTAAGCCCCAAAACAGGTAGGCAGCGAGAAATCATAATAAACAAAGAAGAATGTCTCCAAGGATTGGATGCAAACTAGAGGAAACAACCTTCCAATTATTTTAGAAGTTGTGACAAGGCTGGCTTATCTAAAGACACCATGCACACAATATAGATGGTGATTGTTGCAGCCCTATGAAATTTGTGTAATAGAGCCCCTTTTTCAAAACTTACTAATCTTCTTGTCAATCTGACACAGAAAGTTGTCAAGCATCAGGTTTGTTCTTTCATTCTTCTCCTATGTGCTAGGTGAAGTCCATCATCTTAGGAGTACATCCGTTGCTATTGTCGAGTTGATTGAAAAATCTCAAGTCTAAAATTCATGGTCTATAGCAAAAAAGTTGTAAAACAAAGTGGAATTGGCCATGTATAAGACAAACTACAAGACAGCTCCTTGGGTGCACTTCCTAGAGCTAGAAAAAGTGACTGAGTAATAAAAGAGACTAGGAACCCAAAAATGCATGCTTTTGGTATATCTACCATTACTAAGTGACCCCAAGTGCACCCTTTGTATATAGGTGCCAAATGGATAAAAATTCAATGTCAAAAGTAAAAATCATAAAAACCTCACCTTGAGCAAACATGCTCATTTTCTTTTTTCCTTAACCTAAGAACCAAAAAGATAGATTTTAATTTACATTTGTTTGTATTGCACACTCAAAAACACACCTATACTTTTGTTTTCTATGCATGAACCACCCCAAAACACATTCTATAGATTGTAAACAGCAAGTACATATTAGGTTAGTTTATGTTACAAGAAACCTCCACTTCTAATTTCAAGAACGATTCTCTTGTACACATTATTTCATTTTGTGTCGCACTAACTTAAAATGTTAACACCTTCCACACCCAAATCATCTAAGAAGGGTAGAAGTTGTTCTTCTTCATCAAGCATTTAGGGCTTATAAAGCTGCAAGTACTCATAATTAATAAGAAAGTGATCTTCAAAAAAGGTGTTGTGACCTTTTCACACATCACCCCAATCAAAATGGGGACCCCCTAATTTTTGCTCTATTCCCGTCTTTTGGCTTTGGTTTTCCTACTGTCTCTCTCTTTTCTGTCTTTCCGAGGATGTGCCCGTCTGAATTGAAATTTTGGCTAAGCCTGAGGAATTAGGTTTTGCTTTCTTCATGCCAGTTTGAGGTTGATTCGAGTAAGAAAATTGAAGTTTGAGCTTGACACTATGTCCAGAGCAACTTCAGCCACTTGCCATCAAATTTTGAGTTGAATCTGACCACTTGCTATTTTTGGTAGTCCGGGCTTCAGAAGCTAATTTTAGGGTTTGCATGTTCGAGTCTTCAACGCATGTCTAGATATTCTTTGTGGGTTTTTCAGGAGCTTCGCAGTGATGTAACATGCAAAACAGGATCAAGACCTTTTTGCAGAGTTGTCTTCGAAGGCTATTTTTAGGGTTTGCATGCAGGATTTTTCAATGTATGTTAGCATATTCATGGGTTTTTCAAGAGCTACGCAACAAGGTAACATGCAAGCAGAGTTGATCACTTTTCAGAAACTTACTATCTTTAGCCAATGCCTGCATGCAATCTAGTTTGTTGGGTTTTGTGAGATATCTTGGGCTGGGTGGCATGCAAATTCATCCGACAGCTGATTGGTCAATTTTTCAGACACTTACTATTTTTAGCAGGACCACTCCGGCAACTACCCAACACTTTAGCATCACAAATAGAGCAACATGCAACAGAAACGGGGTCAAACGGAGATCATTTGAGCGACATGCAAGTCAAATTAGGGTTTCCAGCTTCGAGACCCAAAATGAAGGGTCAAATGCCAAAATCTCTGAAAACTGATGTATCCCATTGCGATCAATATCTTTCAAGGAATCCACTAGTAAAATTTGAAGGCAATCTAAGCACTTACTATTTATAGTAAGTCACTTCTCAAACAGGCTATAAATAGCAGGTCAGCGCGAGGCACCAATGTGAACAAATCAATCAACCCACGAGGACCCCATGGAACAAATTTTACATCAAGCAAAGTTGCAAAAGTCCTAAAATAAAGCAATTACTATAAATAGTAAGTCACCTTCGGAAACAAGCTATAAATAGCAAGTCAACACAAGATGGCAGTATGAACAGGTTAGTTAGGCCATGAGGATCCTATGGTGCGAATTCCAAATCAATCCAAGTTGCAAAAGTATGAGAACCAGGGTGTTTACTAAAAATAGAAAGCTAGGCAGAGGGCAAAAAATTGTCTAAGTCTAAAACTGGCAGAGCATACCTTGAAAGCGCCCTATCTTACCAAGGCTGGAGAAAACTTGCTAGGGCATTGGAAATTCCTGCCCAGCCCCTGAGATGCACCCTCAAGAGGATGAAGTTGAGAAAAGTTTGTAAGGCATGAAAATTCCTATCCACCCTTGGAAATGCGCCCAACCTTGAGGAGTGAGGAGAAAGTTTCAAAGAGGCGTTGAAGTTCCTTGAGGACCCCTAAAATGCGCCCTCTAGCTGGAAGAAGGTTTGCTAAGTCTTGAAGTTCCTGCCCACCTAGCTAAATGAGCCCTAGCTCAGAAGGAGACAAGGAAAACGTTAAGTGAAGAGAAATTCCTCCATCACCTATCAAATGCACCATGTCTTGAGAGGAGCTTAGGAAAAGTTGCTAAGTGATGAAAATCCACCTCCCCTCCTTATATGCGCCCATGTTGGAAGCGATAGTGGTGAGAAAATATTCTAAGTGTTAAAATTTCCTCTAGACCCCTTGAAATGTGCCCAGGTTGAGAAACTAGTGTGGCAAGTTTGCCTAAGGCATTGGAAATTTCTCCTCATCACCTCAAATGCACCCTCAAAATGGAGAGAAGTCTGCAAGGTCAAGAGTGGAAGTATGACCCCCCATATACGCCATAAAAGAGATTGATACTTAGAGATATCTCTAAGGCAGGAAAATTCCTATGGACCCTAGAAAATGCGCCCAACCTTGAGAGGAAATGAAGAAAGTTGCTAAGGCGTGGGAAATGTCATGACCACTCCTCTAAATGCACCCAGTCTCATGAAGATTAAATTTTAAAAATAAAAAAATTCAAGGCAAAGCAAGAGAAGAGCTACGCCCAAAGGAGGAAGAGTGATGATAAACTTTAATAAAGAAATATCTTTCTAAGGTATAAAATTCAAAAAAATAAATGTACCCCTTTGTCTATAGACACATGAATTTTGCATTTTTGAGGGGAATTTTCTTCTGGGTACTAGATATTTTCGACAAAAGATTGATTTTGAAGTCTTCTACTCTTCTCTGGAAATTTTAAAGTGAATATTTTTACTCGGGCTCCAGCTTGATGGAATTTCCTAAGGAAAATTAAAAAAAAAAATTAAAGAAAAGAAATATTATCTTTGAAAATAAAATGCCTTGACTTGTGAAATTGAAGTCAGATGTCTAGATAGTTTTGATGAGATCCCTGATGAAGATAATTCTCCTGAGCCAGAGTTGGATAAAATAACAGAGTGAATGCCTCAACTAGTGAAATAAACTTCTTAAAGGGAACAATTAAATTAACATTTTCAAAGAAAAAAGTTTCAAAATGCTAATGGAATGAAGTACGCCCAGACCAATGAAGAGGAAATTTTGAAGTTCTAGAAAGACAAAAATTCCAAACGTCGGATGCCAAGTGTTGAAGTTTCCAAAGGAGGGAAATTCAAACTCCTGCAGTGGAAGAGTGGAGACTTAATGACTTGGCCAAAATTAGCTTCCTTCTAGAATTCGACTTGGCTATATGAACTATGAGTTTTGTTCATTTTCTTCATCAACTAGCAAGGTCGACTTTGATGCTCTAGAGTGAAGAAGATTGCAGTGTGAAAAAAGATTGTTGTTGAAGTGAGCTTCGGCCGAAATTCTTCTAAGTGCCGGAAGTTGTGCTGCTGCAAAGAAAATTTTCTAAGTGTTGAGAGTAAATTGACTTAGCTGAAATTGTTGAGGATGGCTGAAGTAGATAGAAGAGCGGCTGGCAAGGAGAACAATACTAAATCTAGCAAGGCAAATGCGTCCAGACAAGCTGTGATCAAGATGTTGAGCAAGTTGTTTCTGCTGGAGTCAAAGTTCTCTTCAAAGTTGGGCAAGTTAAGTGACACAAATTTGGGCTCTTTCAATTTGGAGACTTTCAAAAGGTGAATGATGGGAATGGGAGGCCATCATCCATCAGTTACTTCACACAATATTGTCAGAAGTGGACTTTATGCAGCTGTTGGCTTTCCACCAGCAATTCAATGTCCGGAGTTGATCATGGAGTGTGCTAACTGTTACAACTCGGAGCAAAGGACTATCACTTCACTAGATGGCAAGTTGTTCGCCAACCTCACGCCAGGAGCCATTGGGGAGGCATTTGAAATTCCCATACATGAGAAGATGATTTACAAGACAAGAGAACGAGCTGAGCGGATGTACGCTTCTACATTTGAAAGATGTACTAACATGATAAACTCCCGTTGGATGAACAAGCCCAAGCCAACTCGTACAAAGCTGCCAAAGCAGATAATCTCAGATGATTTGAAGCAGGAATATTGTGACTTAATGCTCAGCAGAGTCAGAGGATGTCCTTAGGCGTTCATCTTTGAACCTTGGATGTTTTACTACGTCAACCTAGTGCTGGAAGGCAAGGAGCATATTGACTAGGCAGTGATGATCAGTGATAATTTGCATGAACAATTCAAAAGTTTGAGGAGAACGAAAACATTTTATATGAGCTCATATATCATTTACATGTTGGCCCGGATGACAAAATACAGAGGGATATCATACAAGGAGCCTATTGGGTGTGGCTCTTAGCAATTCAAGATTCATGAGCCCTGTCCACAGTTGTAGTTGATGAGCACGTCTCACTACAAGAGGATCAATGATGCCTTCACAATGCATATAACGAGGACGCTTCAGCAAAGAACTCATCACAGAATATCAAAGGAAGCTCAGGAGTTGATAGAGAGGTACAGATGTTGGTTTATCCAATTTCCGAAATTAAAGGCTGCAAGGGTTCTCTTCATATCCTTACAGGTTGCCCAGATACCCTACGGATTTTGATGTTAGAAAGTTCTAGGCAACTCATTGCCTATGATAAGATTCAGAAGAAAAAGAAGAAAAGAGGACTTGACTTCCCGATCATCATGGGAAATTCAGATGAAGTTTGTCCTTCACTGTAGGCAGCCAAGGAAGCTGAAAATGAGCTTCAATTTTTCCACCTCTCTTAGCACACCAGCAAATAGTATTATGATCCTCACAAAAATATCAGATGGATATTGTCAAAGGAGTTCAGACATAAGGCAAATATTGAAGACTTCTGGGCTAGTGCATTGGATGAGGCTGAAGTAAGAAAAAGGATGTTTTCAAGGATACCATTGAGCATGGTCAGGGAGTGCGAGATTGTTCCAGTGCCGGACCAGGTGGACAAAGATATGAACGTTCTTCACCCAGATTATGAGACAATGAGGGATACACCACTCCCACTTCCAGATTGGTCGAAGCCAGAGATTGCGGATTTGGATACACTTTGCATACTAGTCCTGACATTCACAAGGGGATGGGTTGAGAGGCATGTGAATAGGCTTAAGAGCAGGTCAATACCTCTTACTTATAACTTGATGGGAGATCATAGGTCACCAACTATTACAAAGAAGAAATAGGTTCCTCAAGCTCCAGAGTCACGAAGGAAAGAGCCAGTCCAGCCAGAGCCTCAAAGAGTTGAGGAAGCTTCGCATACGCCATTGAGGACTCATTCTCCAAGTATACAAGAGGTTTCAATGTTTGCTGATCAAAGAAATGTGTTGAATAAGGAACAGGAATTACAAGAGGCAAATCAGCCACTGCGAAGGGAATCTGTTGGCCAGAGTGTCAACGCACCTATGAGAGATAACCAGAAGGAGATAGAGGAAGAAACGGCCACAAATACTCGCTTCCAACGTGAGATTGAGGCGGCGTTAGAGGATGCAACTACTACAAGGCAGGAGGCCCAAGGTTCAAGAGATACTTAGCCTATGGAGATTGATGAGCCTCACTGGGATGAAGTTAGAGAAGAGGTTCGAGAGGAGGTTCGTGAAGAGGAAGCAAGGAATGAACAGCCATTCATCATTTCAGACTTGCAACAGGTAGTTCCAGATTTGCTCAAAGACCGGATGAGAAGAGACCCCGTTGAAGAGACTGATCCAATAATTGAGATGGAAGAATTTATGAGTAGGATTAGCGCGCCTCCCACAAAGAAGAAGGCTAGGAAGTTTTCAAAGATTTCGACAAATGAAGATGGCTCTCGCACCCTTCATGTGGCTATACCAAGGGTTGAGTGCGATCGAGATGAAGTTGTTCCAAAGAATTATGTGATCACTACCATGGAGTTGGGCTGCCCTACTGGAACACAGATAATTGAAGAGCGCGATAATTCCTATCAGGCACTCAAAGACAGGTTGCTCCGAACTGAAGGCAAATATAAGAGATTGAAGAAGGAGCACAAAACATTGATTGGTTATGTACAGCACTTGTCTCGTCCTTGCAGACAAGAGAATCCTGCAATTGAGCTCCCAACTAAGTTTCCTAGAGAGTCAGTTAGTGGCTCGGAGGACTTGAGGAGGATGGCACAAGAGGCGGATAAATGGGTTGCTAACGTTCGTGCTGAGACAGAAAAGTTTATGGAAGACCTTACTCATTCCTATCAACGAGCCTTTGGCATTATGGCACGAATGGACGAAGTTGATCATGCTTGGGGTGAGGCTCATATCTATCAAAATAAGGTCGTTCAACGTCTGGAAGCTTTGATGCATACGCCCTCGCAGACTTTGGTTGAGGGAGGCGTGATTCAAGAAGGTGACAAATATGACTTCAACAGCTGGTATTCTTCAGTGGTCACAGGCCGTGGTTTCTTTGATGCGGCACGGACAGATTCGGCTAGAGTCAAAAAGGCTATGGCGAATATACTTGACGGAGTTTTGAACACCCTGGAGGCCATCTTTGCCAACAGTCTGACTTCTGAGGAGGTAGTTGTGGATGGTTTGAAGAATAGATTGGGGCCTTTCTTTTCGAAGGTGGAGTCATTTGTTCAAGATGATTTTGAAAACATGTCAACCTTTTTCAGCTTGATTTAGGGAACTCAGGATGCCTTGACCACTTGGGGGAGATCTTGCACTCCGCATGGGCAGATGGTAACAGTTCTGGAGTTTCAGCTTGATCATATCCCACCCATTTTTGTTCAGGAGGTTGATGCTGTGCTGGCCAAATTCGTTGACTTTGCAGTCAAAGAGAAGGAGAAAGGAAACGCCCTTTTGGATGATGATCTTCTGGAAGATGATGATGGGCATTAATTGCCTTTGCTATTTTGGGAGTGAGTGAGAATCTTTTGGCTCATTTATTGTACCAATCCCCATTCTAGCAATTTTTAGGTTTAGGGCTGAGATGGCACAATCTGGGCCATTCATCTTATTGTAATCTGAGTCGTCCATTGGACTTGGCCAGCTATAAAAGGGGCATCCCCCCTCATTTGTACCTCATTAGAGATTAAGATCATAGTGTTGAGAGATAGAGCATTGAGACAGCTTAGCAATAGCATAGATTGATAGTATAGTTTGAAGAAGAAGGAAAGTTTTTCCTTTGAAAGCTTTGTAAGAAATTGTTGTGAACACTCTCAATAAAAAAAGTTTTCATTGATGATGATCTCATCTTTTGTTGTGAGCAGCTAGCAAGGTTTCTTCGTCCTTCTGATTCAAATAGGATCTTAAAATAGAGTAAATAGCTTTTATTTCATGCAAGTAGTTGGTAGTAATGAAATGCGGTGCTTAATCTAAGCAAACTTTGTCTAAATCCATACCACTAGCATGCTTACTGATGGTAAGTTTGCCTTGTGTGGTCAACTGGAACCTTTCGAACCTAACTTCAATTATAATTCACATGATGGCATGCGTCGTTGTGATGGTGTCCTTGTGTCGAATTGTGATTTGAAAACTTTTAGCTACTCCCTTGAAGATTGCACACCGACTTTGTGGAGGCTGTCCAAAGCGAGGCAAAGCAAAGCCTGGTTGAAGTTTGCTGAAGTTGAAGTTCCACATCCCGCACTTAGAGTAGTTCATAAATTTTCTAATCCCTGCAGCCATTCAATTCAATATATTCCTGGTTAGTATTAGGAAGCTTGCACTTACTTGACAAATCTTTCGAACCACATGAAAACCCTTTAATCTGTTGTTTGTTGTCTATTGCTGAACAATTGTGTAAGTCCCCTCGTGATACCAGCAAATCACATCGAGCCAATTGAGACTATCCACTACATAAAAGAACCTTGGAGTTGAACACATGATCTCTCTCGCAATCTTAACATGTGGAATACTTTGATCAAGAGAGAATAGGGTAGTCGTTGGACACTTTATTCTGCTGTTTGGTGTATGTCACAAAACACACATCAACAAGAGGGAGATCAATTTTGAATGCATTTTTACCCATTACCTCCAAAATTGTGAAAGGTCTATATCTTAATGGTTTAATTTTCTTTGCTTGTCCCCATAGCCTCTTGTTGCCCAAGGAAAGCCTAACTTTGCGCTATACCTAAATTTTGTGCTCCTTATGCTAATCACATATTTGTTTATACATGCAATGTCTCAAATCCTAAGTATGAGGGTGTCTAGGTCATTTTCTAGCCCTAGGCGAGATTTTAAACTCTCATACTATGATGCCTTCCTTTCATTCCCTCCACCCCTACTTTCTCACTTCCCCCACATTTCAGAATTTTGAGCTTTCCTTAGCCAACATCCCTTTCCTCAATTCCCCATGCCCCTGCTTCATTTTCTCCTATAAGCCTACAAAGTTTTGTCTCCTCATTCACCTAGCATCCCAATTCCCTAATCCCTACTTCTCCACTCACACATTCCTATTTGAACCTTCAAGGATTTTGATGACAACAAACCTATACAAAAGTGTTAGTGAGGTACCCTGACCCCTAAATCCCTAGACCCCCATCATATTGCATCCTAGTACCCCAAAATATCATTCTTCAAACCCTCGACATTGGGCCTTTGAAGTATTCTTTGCTCGACCTTCAAACGTGCATTTCCCTGAATCCCCGCCTTCAAGCATGCCTTTTCATGGACTGTTGTCATTCAAGAGAAGGATTTTATCTATCATCATGGTTGACTAAGGATCCCATTAGTGGCCTCAAATTTGAATGTGATAAAAATGTGAGAAAATTTGAGCCCATGCTATGCCTTCAACCTCTATATAAGGTAGGCAACTTCATCAATTTGGATCATCTTTCAGTAATTTCATCAAACTATAACCCTAGTTCAAGCACTTGCATTCAACTATCGAATATAAGGACAAAAACACTTAGGTGCTAGAGATTGATGGATGAAACCACATTGGTTTCCTAGAGTTCAAAGGGCAAAATCTCTTTGGATTCTTTTGAGGGCAACTTAATACAAAGGTTGCATCTGCACTTCAATGTAATGTCCCATTTTAGTATTTTAAGGAACCCTACAATTTTTCAAGATTCCTATCCATGCTTCAATCAAGAACTTGTCACTCATTTTCTATTCACCAAGATCCCACAAAGATGAGATGACAGTATACGATGAACAAGTGATAAGGAATCTAAATTGATCAGACATCTAAACTAAGCTTACAACTGCAAGGCGACATACCATTTGGCACGAAGCATGTGATGTCCCCTCGCTAGACAGTTCTCGGGAACAGAGCGTTAGCCCTTTATTGGACCCTTGTGGGCTAGCCAGTTTGGATAGAGGGTCAGTGGTGTTTTTTTTGGAGAGTTTGTTTGTTCGTGTTTTCAGTGGACAGTGTTTAGATCACAGTGAGCGTTGGCATTCCAGGAGTTCATCGCTTCTGACGGCACGAGATTATCCTGAGTTTTGAGCATATTACGGAATTTTAAGTGATTAAGTTAATTTATTAACTTAAAACGCCTTTTTAATAGAGTCACATTGACTTTATTTATATTTTATATCACTTAAATGTCAAAAGGGGGATTATAATATTTTAATACCTTTAAATATTATAAAAGTGCGCTCAAATTATTGAAAAGGAGTATATTAAAATATTATAATATTTTAATGATGAGAAAGGCCGTACTTTTCTTGAAATGCGTGCCATTTGGTATAAAGGCATTTCCTGGCAATAGAAACTCATCTCTTTGACTATTTCGAATTGCCTTGTGCATCTTTCCTCTGAGCATTCCCCTGAGAGTAGGGTTTGATCATTGTGTCCATTGGAGAACGGAAAACTCTTCAGTGTTGAGTACGTTTGAGGCTGTGAGAGATCAGCTGAATCCGTACAGTTGAGGGCTTCACACAGAAGTTCTACAGTTGCAGACAGAGCTTAATTTTATGCAGTTATTTGTTCTTGATAATAATTGAGGGTTTCTTCTGGAGGTGTATCATTCTACAGTTCAGAGACTTTTCATCAGGGATTCTACCTTTGCTTTCATAAGCCGTACGGCCTGCCTTGGGTTTTGTGCCTTGAGAAAGGCGTGTGAAGTGAAAGAGAGAAACGCCTTCCTTTTGGGCTGGTTTTAGCTTCTATCATTGGCGCCTAGACTATTCAGTGCATTGTGACCTGTTTCTCGGCAGGAGAAACCACTTTCTGGAGCTTTGGCGTGCCTTCATGCTGATTTTCACCATTTCCGGCTGTAGATCTGGCCAATTCTTTATATAAAATAACTGGAGTTCCTCGGGTATGTCTGTTATGCATATTCTAATTGTTTCAGTATAACAACAGCTTCTGTATTTCCAATTTGTGAGTTTTCGCTTTACATTTCATTCTATGAGCAAAAATATGTTGCGCCCCTTCTCTTCTGTCTATTAAGATTTCTTTAAAAAACTAAAAAAAACAATTAAAGACTTAAGAAATTGGGAATTTTGAGCTAAGAGCCAGCAGGGCTCATCACAGTGGTATCAGAGCTCACATCCTGCCAGCTTGTGGGGTTTGAGAATTTATGAAGACAAACAGAGAGGGTTTTGGTAAGTCCTATTTCAGAGGTGGCCCTAGAAATCAAAGAGGCGACCAGAATCCTTTTCCACCGTTTCCGTTTGCAGATCAGGAGGAGGAATTAGATTGGGACAATATGGCGAACAGGGTTGGAGAAAGTTCTCATAGAAATAATGGGGAGGATGAGGACAGAGAAGCCAAAGACGTGCTTAGAGGCATGGTTGCAGGGCAAGAGCAAGTTGCAACTATTCTTCAACAACTCAGCACGAATGTTCAGAATTTGTCATTAAACAGAGCTCGTAGTTTGGATTCAGATAGAGATGGCAGTATCCATAGACAGCCACAGAGGATTATAGATCCA
>VDFB02273682.1:87453-112127 GCA_007258455.2 Sequoia sempervirens | reverse complement strand
GTGTGAATGATTTGGTGATGTAGTGGTGGATCTTTTATGTTTCTCTGAGATGGATTTATAATTGTAAAAATATTCTTTCTTCTTCTTTCTAATATGGCAGTGATCCCTTCTTTCTTTTGGGAAAGGAGCCTATTATATTTAGTGTTGCAATTACTTTATATTGTGAGCTAATCCTTGTTGTGGTTTTTCCCTTCTTGGGTTTATCATGTAAATTGGTGTTCTCATGTGTTTGTATTACTGTTTCTCATGTTTATATTTTGCTAATGCATGATAAGTGTTTAATGGTTTTTAAGGGTTTAAGGACTAATGTAGATCTAAATGTGAATGAGGGTTTTGATGTTTTAATGTAGAAATGATTCACCCCCCCTCTCAGTTGTCTTGTGCATTCAAAAATTGGTATCAAAGCAAGGTTCCTTAGAAGAAAGCTTAACCACTTGAGATAGATTCAATAACACACAAGGAGTCTCCTCTGTTTGATGGATTTGATTATGCATTTTGGAAGACCAGGATGGAAGGTTTCCTTGTTTTCCTAGGGTTTGGAGTTTGAAAGTCAATTTAGTATGGATATACAATGCCTACAATGGACCGCCAATTGATGATGAGATCAAGGATTATGAGAACAATGTAAAAGCAAGGTATGCTCTCTTGAGTGGTCTTTCTAATTCAGAACTTGTGAAGGTTATGAGCTAAAACCTACTAAATAAATCTAGAAGAAACTGGAAAGTGTCTATGAAGGAGATGATAAGGTCAAGCAAGCAACGATGCAAATTTTGAAGACTAAGTTTGAAATCCTAAAGATGATACAAGATGAAGATATTACAGGCTACATGTGTAGAGTGGATGAAGTTGCCAATTCCATTAGAGGTCTTGGTAGAAAACTTGAAGAAGATGAGGTGGTAAAGAAGGTATTGAGAACTCTACCCAAATATTATAGTCATAAGTGCTTTAACTACTTTTGAATTGAGAGAGTTTGGTCCAAGTGATTCAAGAAAAGAGACTACTTTTAAAATTGGAAAAGTAGAGAAGAATGTGAAATCATATATGGATGAGTTTGATGAGTTAGAAACAAACTTTGTGAGGAGATTCAAAAAGGGCACTAGAAAATAAAAATGTAGTTTACCTTTCAAATGCTTCAATTGTGGAAAGATAGGTCATTATGCTTCAAGATGTCCAGTCAAAGCTTCAAATGGAAAATTTAAGGAGAATAGAGGTAAATCAATTAAGAGAAGTTATTATGTTAAACAAGATGCCAGTATATTTGATGATGAATTTGATTACCTGGATGATGAAAATGATGAATTATATTTCATGGCTCTAAATGTTGGAACTAATTATGCTAACTTTGAGAGATGTATGAAGGAATTTTCTCTAGAAGAAGGTCATAATGGAACTATGGTGATTTCTTTTCATGCTAGAGAGAACAAAATTTACTGGATTATTGACAACAAATGCTCAAATCACATGACAAGTGATAAAAGTAAGTTTGTTAAAATTGAGAAGTTTGAAGGTGGTCTTGTTAAGTTTGGGAATGATACATCTACTAAGATATGTGGAAAATCAATTAGTTTTGATGGAAAGCATAATACAGATGATTTCCTTAATTTTAAGGGTCTCCAACATAATCTTCTAAGTGTAGGACAAATGTGTAGCAAAGGATATAATATTGTATTTCAAGATGGTGGTTGTGAGATCAAAAAAGGCTCCAAAACTCTGGTTTCCACAAGAAGGATAGATGGAAATATTTATCAGCTTAAGGGTGCTAATGGTATGTGATTTATGACTCAAATCAATGAAAGTTGGCTATGGAATAGAAGAATGTGCCACATCAATTTTGATAGCCTAGTGAGGTTCAACTTTGCTCAAACTATGTTAGATTTTCCAAATATTACAAAGCCTATAAATGCAATTTGCAAGGAATGTCAGGTTGGGAAGAAAACAAGAAAAAGGTTCAATTTCAAAGAATATTCTACTGCAGGACCTTTGGAGTTGGTGCATACAAACCTTTGTGGACCTACATGAACAAGAAGTTTTCAAGATGACATGTATTTCATGTTATTGATTGATGATTACTCTAGAATGAATTGGGTAACTTTTCTCAAATAAAAATTAGAAGCTCTAGATAAGTTTAAGGAATTTAAACCTATGGTTGAGAATGAGATGGATATGAAAATCAAATGTTTAAAATCTGAAAAAGGTGGAGAGTTCACCTCCAATGAGTTTAACCATTTTTGTGAAGATCATGGAATAAAGAGACATTTGTCAGCTCCTAGGACTCCTTAGTAGAATGGAGTTGTGGAAAGGGAGAATAGAATAGTTCAGGAAGCAACAAGGAAAATGATGAAGGAAGAAAATTTATTGAATTTATAATGGAGGGAATCAATTTATACTGCAATCTACATACTTAATAGAGGGAAAGCAAGGACAAACAATTCAAAGACTCCCTATGAGTTATGGTATGGAAGAAATCCTACTGTCAAATAATTCAGAGTGTTTGGAAGGAAATGCTATATTAGAAGAGATGAAGAAAACTTAGGAAATTTTGATGCAAAATTTGATGAAGGAATCTTCCTTGGATACTCTACAAAAAGGAAGGCTTATTAGTGCTACAACAAGAGGCTAAAAAGGATTATTGAAAGTGCAAGTGTCAAAGTGGATGAAGGCTTACATTAAAGCTCAGTACTGATAAAAGGATATTAATTAGATGAGTCCTCTTGCAGAGAAGAAGATAAAGATGAAGGTAAGGAAAAAGAAGTGCAGGTTGAAGAGGAAGAAGCTCTGAAAAGGATCCCTAAGACCCCTAAGTATGTGCAAAAGAATCATTCTAAAGATTAGATCATTGGTGACAAAAGCATAAGTGTATTGACAAGACGAAAGGTTGCTATGATAGAATAATAAGTAAATCTATGTTTACTTTCCAAAGTTAAACCGAAAACAGTGATTAAGGCATGCAAAGATGAATTTTGGATCAAGGCTATGAAAGAAGAATTAATGCAGATTGAGAAGAATCAAACCTGGGAACTTGTCCCAAGACCAAAAACAAGAATTTGATTGGAACTAAGTGGGTATTTTGGAACAAGCTAAATAAGAATGGAGAAGTTGTTAGGAACAAGGAAAGACTTGTGTGTGAAGGCTACTCACAAGTAGAAGGAATAGAATTTGAGGATACATTTTATTTGGTGGCAAGGATGGAGGCTATTAAGATGTTTTTGGCTTTTGCAGCACATAAGGATTTCAAAGTTTATAGATGAATGTCAAGTATGCATTCTTGAATGGTAAGTTGGAAGAAGAGGTATACATTGAACAACCAAAAGGATTTTAGTTATCAGATAATCCTAACATGATCTATAGATTGAAGAAGGCATTATATGGGCTCAAGCAAGCTCCTAGAGCTTGGTATTCAAGATTGAATAGGTACTTATTGCAGTAGGGATTCAACAAAGGTACCACATATAGCAATCTTTATTTTAAAGTTGAGAAAGATCAAATCTTGATTGTGGATGTGTATGTTGATGATATAATATTTGGAGGAAATGAAAGTATGTGCAAGAAATTTGTAGAAGAGATGCAAAAAGAGTTTGAGATGTCTATGTTTGGGGAGATGAATTTATTCCTTAGGCTACAAATCAATTAGATAGAGGAAGGAATATTCATATCAAAATCAAAGTATGTCAAGGAAATTCTAAGGACGTTTGGAATGGAAGACTCTAAACTGATATGTACTCCCATGTTTATTGGTTGCAAGTTGAGTAAGAATGAAGAATATCCTAAGGCTTATCAGAGCAAGTATAGATCAATGATTGGTGCACTGCTATACATAATTGCTACTAAAGTGGATATCATGCATTCAATTTGTCTTGTGGTTAGATTTCAAGAAGATCCCAAAGAGTCACATGTGATAGCAGTAAAAATAATATTCATATATTTGAAGGGCACTCTAGAACATGGCTTGTGGTATCCAAAGGATATTGATTTCTCTCTAAGTGCTTATACAAATGCAGATTGAGAAGGTTGTGTGGATGACAAACAAAGTACAAGAGGTGGTGCTTTATTGCTTGGAAGAAGGTTGGTTTCATGGCTAAGAAAGAAGTAGGATTAGGTGTCTTTATCTTCTATAGAGGTAGAATACATTGATGCAACATCATGTTGCACACAGGTTTTGTGGATGAAGCAAACATTGAATGATATCAGAGTGTCATATGATGAACCAATTCCTATCTTATGTGATAAAACAAGTGCTATCAATATTTCAAAGAATCTGGTAATGCATTCAAGGACAAAGCATATCCCAATTTAGTATCAATTTTTGAGAGAAAAAGTTGCAAAGAATGAGGTGAAGTTGGAGTATGTGCCTACTAAAGATCAAGTTGTAGATATCTTCACAAAGGCTCTTCCTAAGGATTCATTTGAGAATCTCCAAGAGAAGTGATGGGTTATTTCCCTTCCTTCTTTCAATTATATGCATAAGGTTATGCATCAATCTAGTGGATTCCAAGATTCATTCCTTGTTCTCGATTGATGTTGGTGGATACCTCTCAGGGGGAGCAGGTAGTGGCATTGTTGGTTGTTACAGTTAGGAGGAGTAAGTGTTGTCATTGTGTGGGAAGAGAGTAAGCATTTAGATGTTGTTACTTATTAGTTATGTCAAAGGACATGAGTAGAAAAAGGAAAAGTGTAGGTTGCAGTGATTTTTGGTTGATGCAACATGTTGTGTACTCCTAAGGGGGAGTGTATAGAGAAGTGATTTGAAAAGGAAGTTGCAGAGAAAATTTATATTTGATTGATGTCAAAGGGGAAGTAAATAGGAAATATGTGTTTCCCTTTGCCATTGATGTCAAAGGGAAGAAATTTAGCTGCAAAAACATATGGAAAAGGGGGAGAGAAGTTTTGTGTAAGATGGATCAGTGTGCACTAATGTGTAGTATATGTGTTGGTGATCAAAGTTATTGTTGTTATTGATGGTTTTTTATATCATATGTTGCCATCAGTGACTAAGGGGGAGATTGTTGGAAGTTTGTGTTGTCATTGATGTCAATAGAGCTTTGTTGTTGCATTGATGTCAACTTATGAAGATGCTTTGATTGGTTGCATTATGTTGTCATTAGTAGTCTCATTGATGTCAACCTATAGTGTTGCTTTGATGAGCATGTTTTTGTGGATGTTCAACCTCTTGTGTGGCTAAGATGCTGAGAAGGTATTGTAGATGTTGAGATGGTGTTTGTGGTGCTTGGTTTCCAAGTTCTTTTGAGAAAAATTGATTAAAAGAGAGTTCAATGTGGCAGCTGTGTTCAATTTTTTTCTTTGTATTTCTTCATGGTTGAAGATTTTCTTGTGTGGTTTGGATATGTTGATCAGAGATGTTATATCCAAAGTTTTATGTTTTGGATCGTTCGACAGAAGAAGTTGTGTTCATCAGTGTGTGAACTACGATGCAGTGTTGTCTGGGAGAAATGGTTTTGCTCCATATTTCTCCATGTTGTGGTTTTTGGTCTTGTGGATCTTGAGGTGTTCTTATAGTGTTCATATCTATCTTCAGTCTAAGTTGTTTGAGTTTTGGTACTCCAAAAGGTTAGATTCATGAGTTACAGTGTGTGGAAGGTTAACTGGGTGTACATAATGATTATGTTCTTCAAGTGTATGTTTTTGTGAAGGATTTGTTGGAATTTAGGGCATTGATGAAATATTCTAGATTTTGTTTAAGTGTTGTGTGTGGTATGCAAGTCATCTTTGGATCAAAGGACACATGTACTTAAATGTTTAATGGTGTTAATATAGGTTTGAACAACCTTGGGTGTTTACAATAATTGCATATATGATTTGGTGTTTTTGGAAGCGTGCTATGGTGTGTATATGTGGATTTGGGTCATAATTAAGTTTTTTTGTGGTCCGCCTTCATTTATCTCCATCGTGGGAATGTTTTGGTGCTAACCTAATTTGAATTTGTATGCTTGAGGTGCATAGTCGACCTTGTAGATTATTTTCAAGGTTGAGGATAGTATATATGTGTGATGGATTGATGGAGGATGTGAGTGTGGTGTGTGTGATGTGAAGTGTTGAGATGTGAAGTGTAAAAGTGTGAAATGTAATGTGAGCTTTAATTCCTAAGACTACTAGTAGCAGTGAGCAAAAGGTGTCTACATTCTTCAGAGAGAGTGCGAATGAGTTGGTGATGCAGTGGTGGATCTTTTATGTTGCTCTAAGGTGGATTTCTCATTGTAACAATCTTCTTTCTTCTTCTTTCTAATCTGGGAGTGAGCCATTGGTAGTGATCCCTTCTTTCTTTTGGGCAGTCAACCCTCCGACAGTGAGCCTATTGTATTCAGTCTTGCAATTACTTTATATTGTGAGCCAATCCTCACTGTGATTTTTCCCTTCTTGGTTTTTCCACATAAATTTGGTGTTCTCATATGTTTGGATGTGTTTTCATTACCATTTCTCATGTTTATATTCTGCTAATCCATGATAAGGGTTTAATGGTTGTTAAGGGTTTAAGGACTAATGTAGATCTGAATGTTAATGAGGGTTTTGATGTTTTAATGTACAATTGATTCACCGCGCCCTCTCAGTTGTCTTGTGCATTCAACAAGTAGTGGGAGTAGGTCACATAAGACAAATATGAGGTGGAAGTATGAGAGGATTTTAATATTATATTCTTGAATGGTCACACATGTGTGAGCAAGGGAGTGGGTTGAGGGGGCATGCTCACACATGTGTGCGCATTAAAGGGAATTTAGACACTTGTCATATGATGACAAGTTTGATAATTTAAAAATAGAAGAAAATTTAGTAGGGGCTAATGAAGCTTAATTAACTAATTATTTAAGTAGGAAAAATTAAAATGGGCTAAGGCTATTTAATTAATTTAATTTAATCAATTAGCCTTAGGGAAAAAGCGGGAGAACAATTAATTATGAGAGTAAAAATTAATTAAATAAAAATTATTTAATTAATTATGAAAATTTGGGAAAGTGGTTAATTAGAGATTAATTAATTAATTAAGGAAATGTAAATTCAAGAGTTAGTGAATTTTAGGTGCCTACACTTCACATCAAACCTCTTTCTATTTGAATGTTGATCCTCCTAAACCAAATCTTTCCATGCCTTCATTTGCCACTCCATTCTCCATAAAGATTACAATTTTATTATCTTATTTTTTTGCCAAATAAATTTCATATATTGCTAACTACCTAAAGAAAATAATAAATAATTAGATAGGTAGGTAGTGATGTAATTAATAATGTATGTTTTTGCTATATAAGATTTGGTTAAGTTTTGAAACAACATTAACAAAATTATTTATCATTGATAAAAACCGTTTAATATTCTATTTAAAATTTTAAAAATTTATGAGATTTGATATATATAATTTTGAAATATAAATTTATTAATTTTATAATATGCTCCTATCCTCTAGGAAAAACCATGTGTGGTGACATTCCCCAAGTTCAATTTCTATTTTTCTTTCTCAAATGCCTCCCTTTACATAAAGCCTTAATCCTAACATGAATCCAATGGGTAGAAATAAGCATAATATTTATAAAAGATGTTTTTAAAGGAAATGGAGATTGTTAGGAAGGTACGTCAAGCACAACCAAGCACGTACATACCAACAAGGGCATCATGAACACTTAATAGTTGTTAGATCTTCCTTAAACCCTCTTTCACACACCTCTACTGCTGCACACACTATTTATTCTCAAGAACACATGTTCTCACACTCCCAAATATGCTAGTTATCTACTATTCATTCAATCTAGGGATTTGACTAATGCAGATTTCCCAAACCATTATGTACCCATTTTCCCACAAATTGTCTTTGATTTTAGCTCCAACAATCACAAAGGACATAGCAACACCAAGGAGAACACTAGAGCATTAGAGGAGACACCAACATGAAAGTGAGTATAAGAACATCCTAGATCATACATGACTATATGTGCTAGTATCCCTAACATAGAACCAAAGACTTGACTACTTAGAACCCCTCTCCCTCCCTCTCCTCTCCCCCCCCTTGCTCTCCCTCTCTCTGTTCTCATTCCATTCTTTTATTTTATATAAAATGAACATTCTCAACATCAACTTTGTAACTTTATGATTGTTTTAAATCTAAAATGTGATATTAAATGATTTTTACTATTAGTATTTTATTTTTGAACATTCTCAATATCAACTTTATAATTTTTTTATTGTTTAAGACCTAACATGTCATTTAAATAAAACCACGAGTAATCACTTCCTATAGTTTAGAGCTAATGTCAAATCATGCTAAGGCATAATCTTGGTCTCATCTATTTTGATATTGAGACTTATACATTTATCAAGACTTGATCCGTAATAAACTCTTTATGAACCATTCAGCTTCATCAATAAAATAAGAACCACTTAACATTAAAATTATATCAAAACTCTATCTATATATTTGTTTTTCATTTACTGGCCTCAATTGTATGGAAAGCATCAAGTTTAACACTGTTCCAAGGGCAGGTTGTCCAGTTATGAAGTTGGAGCTAAGTCGAAATGGATTTTCTGTGCTGGTGTGCATATGGACTTGTGAGCAGTTTCAACAAGTGACAGAGTTTGTGAGGAATAAGAACAAAGCGACAATGCAACACTTGATTGGAATGGGTGTTTCTTTTGTTTCTTCGTTCGTTGTAAAAACATTAAAACCTCTGAAAGAAACAAAAATATTCAATACAAAAGGAACACAACAAGCTTAACACTTAGTGCGAGGTGAATTTAGGCAACGTACAGAAATTGTTTGCAGTGTATTGACAAAAGACAAACGGCGGCAGCAATTCAGAGCAGTGCCATTTATGAATTAGTCCCACATTCACTGAGAAAAAGATAAAACAAACATTAATTTTCTGCCTTTCGAACGTTATAGCAATGTTTTCTACACAGCTGTTGGCAGTTGGCAGTATATTGGTCTTTAAAAAGAAGAATAAAAGAACAAAATTTTGGTATTTTTTATACTTGTTTTTCATGCAAATTGTTGCCAGACATTGCTGTTGAGCATCAACTACCCTGACAGTATTATAAAATGAGTGTGCGCATATGAATCATATTTGAATTATTGCTTGATTAAGAGATGATTAGAATGAATGCATTGAATGTCTTCACATATAATTACATATCAACTTGTTTTGTAAGTTGTATTTCATCAGTCTTAGGCGAGAAGGGTAAAGGTGAAAAGTTGGTCAAATTTAAATTTGGGTGGGACAAGTCCAAGGACACAAGGATGACCTTGCAACTATAAACTAATCTTGGGACAAAATAGGGGTTACATCTTGGTGGATAATGTGTGCGTGAAAATAAGTGTGGGTATAGGTGTGATAAACAATTGAATATGGTGAATATATAAGGATGTGTGAACGTGTGAATGAAGATGAGAGTAGGTGAATATGAACACATGTAAATAAGGTAAGTGGATGGCATAAGGAAAATGGCTTTGCACAAAATTATGCCATATGTCAATATGTCTATGTATATGTGACATATAGGTCATTTTCCTTATGCTATCCACCTTTATATAGATATATTTACAAGTTTTTTTAAAGAATCAACAATGTATATACTTGAATTCCAATCTTCTCTATCTAAAATTTCTTAGTTTCAACCATCTCCATTACAAAATGATATTGCACAACAACGAGATTAGTTCTAGCATGATTAAAATGATTTCTTTCTAGATAAATTGCACAATGTGAATCACATTTCAACACTATGTGATTCTTAAAATTAACATTATCACATAATCTTCTTAACCATATTGCCTCTTTACAAGCATGTGTTACAACCATATATTCTAC
Organism: Sequoia sempervirens; assembly: GCA_007258455.2. Taxonomy (NCBI): domain Eukaryota; kingdom Viridiplantae; phylum Streptophyta; class Pinopsida; order Cupressales; family Cupressaceae; genus Sequoia; species Sequoia sempervirens. The sequence continues at coordinate 102,321 of VDFB02273682.1, read as the reverse complement.
TTTAGTTGTGGATAATACAATTATAAATTATGGCTTGCTCATATGGCTAACCGAACCTCCAAATGAAAAAAATTATAATCACTAGTCAACCTTCAATTATGTAGATCTCTAGCATAATTAATCCTGTATGCTCAACATTTTTCCCACATCATTATATAATGATAAGTGAAACAGTAATCTAGATTTCTTCTAAGTACTTAATTGCATTACCTCAAGTGTATGTTCCTTGTATGAAATCTTGTTTATGCTTTATTTTTTAAAGGTGAGTGCAAGATCAAAATGGGCCAAATAGTGGTGGTGAAGAGAAAAATCACATGAAGTAGTAGCCAAAATTTCAAAACACTTTTTAGGATCAAAATTTTTACTTTTTTGACTTGGTAAGTCAAAAATGGATATCCATTTTGATAAAACATATGTCTATTTTGAAAATAGACATCCATTTTGACAAAATAGATAAACTATGTATCTATTTTGTCAAAATGGCTATCTATATTCAAAATGGATATCCATTATGGAAAAATAATTGAATATTTATTTTTGAAATATTATTTTAAAATAAAAATTTCCCTAAAAATCTACTAATATCATAGAAATTAAATGGATATCTATATTCGTTTCAAGAATGCCCCCCAAAATATTGTATGGAAACTAAGTTTATGATTATTTCTAACCATTTGGAGCACCAAACTTACCTTAAGCCCATTCCTCACACTCAAAATTAAACCCATGTCACTTTCAAGAACCTTCTTGTACCCATTCTTGATCATTCTCCTATCTTGGACAAAAGTGCAATATGCTCATATCCTCTAGGAATAACCATGTGAGGTGACATTCCCCAAGTTCAATTTCTATTTTTCTTTCTCAAATGCCTCCCTTTACATAAAGCCTTAATCCTAACATGAATCCAAGGGCTAGAAATAAGTATAATATTTATAAAAGATGTTTTTAAAGGAAATGAAGATCAGTAGGAAGGTACATCAAGGACAACCAAGCACGCACATACCAACAAGGGCATTATGAACACTTAATAGTTGTTAGATCTTCCTTAAACCCTCCTTCACACACCTCTATTGCTGCACATACTATTTATTCTCAAGAACACATGTTTTCACATTCCCAAATATGCTAGTTATCTACTATTCACTCAATCTAGGGATTTGACTAATGCAGATTTCCCAAACCATTATGTACCCATTTTCCCACATGTTGTCTTTGATAGGTTTAGCTCCAACAATCACAAAAGACATAGCAACACTAAGGAGAACACTAGAGCACTAGAGGAGACGTCAACATGAAAGTGAGTATAGGAACATCCTAGATCATACATCTATGTGTGCTAGTATCCTTAACATAGAACCAAAGACTTGACTACTTAGAACCTCCTCCTAAATCCTTTTTATCATCTGTATTTTCTCCACTTGATGAATTAGAAATGCATCTCTCTCTCTATTCTCTATCCATTCTTTTCTTTTATATATAATGAACATTCTCAACATCAATTTTGTAAATTTATGATTGTTTTAAATCTAAATGAGATATTAAATTATTTTTACTATTAGTGCTTTATTTTTGAACATTCTCAACATCAACTTTGTAATTTTTTTTATTGTTTTAAGGCTTAACATGTCATTTAGATGAAATCACGAGTAATCACTTCCTATAGCTTAGAGCTAATGTCAAATCATCCTAAAACATAATCTTGGTCTTTTCTATTTTGATATTAAGACTTCTACATTTATCAAGACTTGATCCGTAATAAACTCTTTATGAACCATTCGGCTAACATTAAAATTATATCAAAACTCTATCTATATATTTGTTTTTCATTTACTGGCCTCAATTGTATGGAAAGCATCAACTCTCAACACTGTTCCAAGGGCAGGTTGTCCAGTTATGAAGTTGGAGCTAAGTCGAAATGGATTTTCTGTGCTGGTGTGCATATGGACTTGTGAACAGTTTCAACAAGTGATAGAGTTTGTGAGGAATAAGAACAAAGCGACAATGCAACACTTGATTGGAATGGGTGTTTCTTTTGTTTCTTCCTTCATTGTAACATCATTAAAACCTCTGAAAGAAAAAGGAACACAACAAGCTAACACCTAGTCCGAGGTGAATTTATGCACCGTACAGAAATTCTATGGAGTGTATCGACAAAAGACAAACGGCGGCAGCAAATCAGAGAAGGGCCATTTATGAATTAGTCCCACATTCATTGTCAAAAAGATGAAACAAACGTTAATTTTTTTGCCTTTGCAGAGACCTCGAAATTTTTTCTACGCAGATGTTGGCAGTTGGCAGTATATTGGTCTTTAAAAAGAAGAATAAAACAACAAAATGTTGGTTTTTTTTTTTTATAAGTTAGATATTGACGTTTTGGTGATTCATTTAATTAATAAACGTAAATAGAAATAAGAGTTATTTAGTTTGATAATTGAAGATGGCTTTAAGATTAATGCGGATTTAAGTTTGAGGCTCTTGTTATCAGAATGATGGATATTAGACTTGTAAATTGTGTTCGAATCAAAATATTATTTTGCATTATGTAGGGATGAGTCCAAGGGTTAAGGACGAATTCAATACTATGAGTTTGTCTTTGCATCTTTGGACTTATCGTGCGTGATATGTAGTTTTCTTTTCTTTTCTTGGCCTAATGTATTACACTCTAATTTGCTCTTCTTGAATATCTAGGGGCATGTCAATGTTTAGATATACTTTAAGAGTTGTCAATTAGTTAAAGTGAGACAAGTTATCTTAGACCAACCTCCAAAATGGACAATGATTGAAAATATCAATATTTAGTCATGCAAGTGGTTCTAGAATGATTGTGCAGAACTAGATTCATTTTAGAGCACTAATTGAAGTGTGCACATATGAATCATATTTGAATTATTGCTTGATTATGAGATGATTAGAGTGAATTCATTGAATGCTTTTACATATAATTACATGTCAACATATTTTGTAAGTTATATTTCATAAGCCCTAGGTGAGAAGGGTAAAGGTGAGAAGTTGGTCAAATTTAAATTTGGGTGGGACAATTCCATGGCCACAATGATGACCTTGCAACTAAAAACTAGTCTTGGGACAAAATAGGGGTTACATCTTGGTGGATAATATGTGCATGAAAAAAAGTGTGGGTATAGGTGTGATAAACAATTGAATATGGTGAATATATAAGGATGTGTGAACATGTGAATGGGGATGAGTGTAGGTGCATATGAATACATGTAAATGAGATAGGTGGATAGCATAAGGAAAATGAAGTAGATTTGCACAAAATTATGCCATATGTCAATATGTCTATGTATAGGTGGCATATAGGTCATTTTCCTTATGCTATCCACCTATACATAGACATATTTACAAGTTTTTCCTTGAAGAATCAACAACATATACTTGAATTTCAGTATTCTCCATCTAAACTTTCTTAGTTTCAACCATTTTCATTACAAAATGATATTGCACAATAGTGTGATTAGTAGATAGCATGATTAAAATGATTTCTTTCTAGATAAATTACACTATGGGAATCACATTTCAACACTATGTGATTCTTAAAATCAGCATTGTCACATAAGCTTCTTAACCATATTCCATCTTTGCAAGCATATTTTACAACCATATATTATACTTTAGTTGTGGATGGTACAACTATATATTATGGCTTGCTCATATGACTAACCGAACCTCCAAATGAAATAAAATTATAACCACTAATCAACCTTCAATTATGTAGATCTCTAGCCCAATTAATCCTTGAATGCTCAACACTTTACCCACATCATTTATACAATGAAAAGTGAAATAGTAATATAGATTTCCTCTTAAGTACTTAAATTGTATTGCCTCAAGTGTATGTGCTTTGTATGAACTCTTGTTTATGCTTTGTTTTTTAAAGGTGAGTGCAAGATCAAAAATGGGTCAATCAGTGGTGGTGGAGGGAAAAATCACATGAAGTATTAGCCAAAATTTCAAAACACTTTTTAGGATCAAAATTTTATTTTATTTTTGGCTTGGTAAGTCATATAAATGGATATCCATTTTGACAAAACATATGCCTACTTTGAAAATCGATATCCATTTTGACAAAATAGATAAACTATTTATCTATTTTGTCAAAATGACTATCTATATTCAAAATAGATATCCATTAATAAAAAAATTGAATATTCATTTTTGAAATATTATTTTAAAATAAAATATCCCCCAAAAATCTACTAATTACATAAAAATAAATGGATATCTATTTTGGTTTCAAAAATACCCCCCAAAATATTGCATGGAAACTAAGCTTGGGAATCAAACCCTATCTTTTACATGTAAATAGTGAGTTGGGATGTTTTCACATATAATTCTCGACTTCACCTTTGATGTTGACATAACTTTTTTAATTAAAAATTGAAAACATGAAAAGGGTTATCTGAAAAACATGCAAGATTATAAAAATATAATATATGTTTAATTATGGGCCAAGCTTGTCTTTTACATGCAACATTTGATGAGTCGGAATGCTTTCACATATTTTCCTCAACTTCACCCTTGATGTTGACAACCTTTTTTGATTGAAATTTGATAAAATGAAAAAGGTATATTTGGAAAAATTTCAAGATTATAAAATATAATATATGCCTAATTATTAAATTTAATAGTGAGTGATTAATATTTTTCTAAATATATATTTTCTTAACTCTTAATAGACACATTGATTGAAACAAATACATAGCTTTCAATATTTTAAACCTTTTCAAATTCAAAAGATGTGTCACACTTTAAACTTTGTTGGCTATAGGTCTAAAAATTTGAATTTCATTATTTTGATTAAGTTCGATTGGATACAATTTTTTTTTAATATATTTTTGAAAATTTATGACTAATTACTTATCAAAAAAAAAAACACAAAATTGTATGTTATATCTAGGCATGTGTCATTTATTTATATCTAAAGATGACTTTTTTTCTCATACTTAAGTTGGTTGAAATGACTTCTTTTTATTTTTTCCAAAAACATCGGTGTCATTGAAATATTCAATTTTCACCAAATTATATTTTTTTTTTTAAAATAGCTTATCCTATAAAACTACATTCAATTTTTACAAATTGCGTTCCTACATATTTTTCAAACTTTGTAATAAGTTATTCAAATTATCATGTGAAGTTCCTTAATTCTATTTTTTAACCTTTTCAATGCCTCGTAGAGGTGTTGTTTAGCGCACAATGATTTAGTAATCACCCTCTATACTTATTGGTGATGTTTTGGATTACCATTGATTTAATTTATTGGCAATGCTTTGTATTGGCTTTTGGTGTCCAACTATGTATTATGGGATGCATAGTTTATGAATTAAATGTTTGGACTATTATAGTGTTTCAATTTCATTATTTTCACTATATCTATTATATGTGATTTGATTATGTTATTTGGTTTGGTAACATTATGCTTTTGATGATTATATGGATCACGTGGCTTTACGATATTTTTTAATTGATGTATTTTATTGATTTTATTTAATTTACATTAATCATGTTGGATGTTTATGATGTTCTTCAACTATAATGTATAGAGTAGATATGCTTGATGTTTTATTGAATGTGTAGACATATGTTTTACACCCATGATGGCTAATTGGAGATAGTCAATTTGGATAAATATGTTGCATAAACCTCTTTATCTCACACAATTTGAATTGCAAGATATATCTTGTGAAACCATGATCCAAATTGATGTTAATTCTAAATCTATGTTGTAAATAAATAAATGAATTTTGTACTCTTTACGTATTTTTATTTAACTCTTGGCTTTCATTTATATTTTATCATTTTATAAAATGCTTGCTTTGAATTATTTTTAAATAATCTTTATGCATAAAATTTAAAATTAGTTAACTACTTTTCCTTAATAGATCGACCTTATGCATTTTAAATATTGAAAATATTAAAAAAATTATTGAATTAAAAGATTATTTTGACTTTTATACATTGATCAAATTGATTAAGTTAGATGTGTTAGTTGATTAAAAATGAATTTAATAATTTTATTATAATTATTAATGGTAGAATTTTCCTAATTAATATCTAATTAAAAATATGACCACTTTCGATTTGACTTCTTGGTAGGAAATGAAAAAAGAGGACTTTTAGGATTTTTAGAAATAAAAAGGAAAAGGAATGGGTTTTAGGTTTATCATTTCTCTTTTCTAAAATGTTTATCCCTCTCCTTTCTTAGTGGATGTATGTTTTGAGAGTGGATTTTTCTTTCTTGATGAATTGTTACATTTTTGGAGGAAGAAAGATCTTGGGAGAAAATGAGATATGTTAAAAATTGTATGAAATTGTATTACAATGTCAACAATATTCTTTTGATTAACTAATGATTATATTTGTTGATTCATATTTTTAAATTCATTCATATTAGGTGGTTACATATGTTGATTCATATTTTTAAATTCATTTATATTAGGTGGTTACATATGGTATTCTATTCTTTGGATTATAATTGAATTTGAATCTTATAATAGATATTTTGTGATTATTTTTAGTTATATATAATTTTAATTTTGGAAATCTTTTTTTAGTATCATTATAATAGAAAAAAATTTGCAAAACTTTATGAAATGTGAAAAATTGAAAGTTGTGCATATTAAGGTCAGATGGGTATATTTGGATTTTATAAGTTTTGGGTTTTTTATGTTTTTAAAAATTTAAACTTTCATTAATGGTTAATGTGAATAGTTTTTAGTGATATAACATGAATTTACAAAATTCAAAATATAGGACATGTGTATCATTTATATTTTATGAGACAAAATGTCTCATGTTGGATATGTGTTTTCTAACCTTTTGGATTCAAGTGTTACATGTTTTGACCTTATTTTTTTGTTTTGAACTTTGTGGGCCAAGTTTGACTTTTAGACTGAGGGATACTAAAGCTAAGGCATAGAATGAACTCATACTTGATATTTAAAAATTTATATGACCGTGTGAAATGCAATATGGGGTACTAACATAAATGAGATAAAATGAAAGGGGAATCAAACATTTAAAATGTACTTAATCAACAACTAAAAAAGACATCAAGCTTATACTAAGGGATACATAGAATCATGTAAGATAGTACTAAAACATCCTTGCATTGAAGACCTATATAGAATCATGCAAGATAGTACTATAACTATGGCACACATTGAAGGACTATATGGAATTGTGCAAACTAGTACTATAGTCATGACTTGTATTCAAGGGCTAAAAATAATAATGGATAGTACTAATACTATTTCTTTTACTAATATTATATAGAATTGGGCAAGATAATGATGAAACTCTACATTTGATGCATAGTAGTTCCTTTCTTTATGTTCATCAAATTATTGGTATCTATTATGTCCTTGTGATTTATTTGGATGAGTATTAATGGTATATCTACACATTGATCTATTTTAGTGATTGTTGTACCATGTCATCTTGTGTGTTATTCAATTTGGTGTCATAACCCCTATATGCCTTTATGGACTTGATTGTATAATATATGATTCTTGGTATGTTGTGATACCATGATTTATTTTTTTATTATTCCATATTGTATTATAATATATGATTCTATGTATGATTACCTACTCAATGATGTTCTACATGTTCCTCTTCTTTTCGGGACATTGCTTTTGGTTGGAGGCTTCTTAGTGCTTCACATTGGTTTGAAAGATTTTTTAGTCCTTCATTCACCTTTCTCTCTTTTGGAGAGGAGTTTTTCCCATGTGATTTTCTCCTTTTCTCTAGTTGCGAGAGATTGGATTGTTTGTACATGGGTAGTCACTAGGTCTTGTTTGTCGAGACCCATCATGCATTCTTGCTTTTTAGGGTTTTTAGCTACTCCCTAAGTTCATCTTAAGGGGGGTGTTAGAGTAATCATGCATTAGCTAATAATTAATTAAAATTTAATTGATTATTAGTCTAATTTATCCTCATGCACTTAAGCTAAACTTATGAGTGTTTTTTATGTTAACTAAAAATCTATTATTAGATCATTGTATCTCATTGCATGAGATGTTGACACTTGCCATGATCTAATCCCTTTATCATTTAGGGCTTCTCCTATATAGCACTCAACCCTTATTTTATTATCATACCTTTGATAACCTTTTGATAACCTTTGAGGACTCTTGATTGCCTTGAAGATTCTTGAGGTTAATTTTGTAGATTTTTCTTGTTGAGGATATTGCATATTATTATTTTGTAGCTCTCTTGTGTGGAAGGTGTCTTTGTTCATTTTTTGATCCTATGGCTCGTGTTTTTCACAATTCTAATAGGTATTCATCTTTTTCAAAATATTTTTGTGCTTTCTTGCCTCCTCTAGGGCTATAAAGACATTTAGCCTATAAATTGCCAACATGTATAGAAAAATAAATTACTATAACCATTTGTACTTGGTACTTTCTTTGGAGACATGGAGAAGACAATCCCCTTTAAATCCTCAAGAGATAATTCTACCATTAATTCTACAATAGCTAGAGTAGTTGAACCTAATAAGAAAACAATTACAATCCAAGAAGTTATAAGTACCTGTGCATGAACTTGAAACCCCCCTATTTGCCAATAAAAATGTTGACCTACTTCCACACTAGATATCTCGTAGAAATAATTCAACATGTTAATAGGAAATTGTACAATATTCATATTACCCTTTCTATATAAAGATGAACTTCAAAAAGAAATGATTTTGGTTCAATGACCAATTCCTCAATTATTTCACTATCATCAGTTAGGCTATGAAATAAAATAATGGAATGATTATTTGATTGATTAAGAAGATCTCTTTATTTTTATAAAAATATTTTATCTTAATCTATTCTATAAGATTTGGGAGTAGTTGCCAACTTAATTCTAGCTTTTCTTTTTCTTTTTTTAATTCACTTTTTATAGAATTACAATTCTCTACCCGCACAAATTGCTAAAATTAATTTATTTAGGATCAACCGGATTGTTCCTCTACCATCATCATTGGCTGGGATTGGGATATCCACGAGATCTGGGTCACAATCTATATCAACTAAGCAAATTGTTGGAATAACCAGAGTTCTACATTCCCGAATAGCAGTATATTCTCCTTTTTGATCGAGAATTATTACAATATCGGGCAATTTTTTCATGTATCTAATCCCCCCTAGATCCTCCTGCAATTTGTTCAATTATCTCTTGAGTATTGCTGCTTCTTTCTTAGTAAATCGATCAAATCCTCCCATATTTTTTTTCATTAATTTTTTGAATTTTTCAAGTCTTGCTTCCATAGTAAACCAATTAGTTAACATACATGTGAGCCATTTTTTATTTACATAATGGCATCAAGCTACTAAAGCAACTAATTTAGCAACATCAGTTGTTTGATGTTTTGTACCAACTATCATAAATTGTTTTCCTCTCTTTGCTCCATCAAACACAAAATCACAGGCTTCTGATAAAAAACGAGCAGTGTAAGTTAAATTTATAATATGACTATCTTTACGTTCTTTAAAAATGTAAGGTGCCATTTTAGGATTCCATTTTTTGGTCTCATAACCAAAATTAACTCGTACTTTTACCATCTCTTTCAAATTAATGTTCCAATTTTTTTTCGTCATTTTATTTTTATTTTTTAATATGAATTGTAATATCTACATTCCAATAGAATGAGTTAGATTGCTTGTCGTAACATACTTGGTACTTGAGATATTCATTTCATTTTTTCTTTTTATTTTAAAAGAAATTAAAAGAAATCTAACAAGAAATTTCTTCATTTATAAAAATTACTTCTTTTTTTACTACTCGTTTTGATTTTTTCTTTTTGATTTTTACTAGTTTTTTTATCACTTTTTTTTCTTTTGTTTAACGGATAAAACATAGACTTTATATTCATGATCAAAGAAAAAATCTTTCACTTTATTGATAAATAAATTTTTGTTCCTTGTTTTTGGATCCATTTTGCTTTGTTTTCCCAAATGGTTGAATCCAATACCGATAGGTATCATTCCCATGAGAATAACATTTTCCTTCAAGCCCTTCAACCAATCAATGTGACCTTGAAGAGTAGATTTAGCTAGGGCCCAAGCAATTTCCTGAAAACTTGCTTCTAACATAAAACTTTGAGTATTCACAGATGGGTTTGTCATTCCCAACAAAATGGTTCGACAATTGATTATTTTTTGTAGAGCATGATCCATTCTTTGTACTCGTGATAATCCAATGAGTTCTCCGGGTAAAAAAACACTACCTAGTCCATTTTCCAAATTTTTATTTTCTGACTTTTCCACATCTACAACTAAAACTTTCGATGTAATTTGGCGCACAATAATTTCTATATGTTTATCAGAGATTTGTACCCCTTGGGATCGATAAACCTTTTTAATTTCATTGACCAAATGATTCTGACTATGCTCCATAGTTATTCTAATACTATTGAATGACCCCCAAAAATTTCCAAAAAATATTTCCAAGTGTACAAGTTTTGAATTTTTTTTTCGATATTTGATATTGAAGTATTTGAACGGGCTTTTGACAATTGTTCAACTTTAGGAAGACCTTGAATTATATCATCGGATTTTAATCTTTCGTGTAAGATAGTTATTAATCTATCTCCTTCGTAAAGAATTTTCCCATAAAAACTATTAAGAGTTGCTCCTCGAGTACCCAAATAGGGTTTAGTTGATCTAATGATGAAAGATTCCTCATGAAAAACTACAATTTGACCAGATATTTGGATTTTTTTATCTTCAGATATCCATATACTTTCACAAAGAAATTGTCCAAGGCTGACTATTGGAAAAAAAAATCAAAAAAATTGGATAGGGAAAAATACAAATTGAAAAAATTGAAAATAATATTCTTGCATGAATCAAATTTAGAAATTCCCCTCTTTTCATCCATAAAGTAGCATTTAGCTACTTGGAAAGTACTCGAGTCATTGTTAGAAATTGAGCGTTTATTTAGTAACACTTTTTTATAAGTTATGAAATGAGAGTATAAGAAACAGTTAACAATACTATGTAAATGACCCAGGAGACCTGAAAATTCAATTATTTTTCTATTTGCATTCAAATTTTTTACTATATTCAAACATTTTAAATCATTAAATAGAACTATTTGCAAAAAATCAGAAGGAGAAAGAATCGGAAAAGATTCATCTTTTTTATTCTCATTAGGTAATGAACCAATAGTTCCCTTACTAAGTAATTGACTTTGATCATTTGAAAACAAAAAAATTAGTGTGATCTAATTTGTTATGAAACAAAAATTGAGAACTTGCTCTATTTTCCCTTTCTACCATATTTAAAAAAGGGTATTTCAACAAGCTAATTTGAATCATATTGATACTGATCTTTTTTGTTCTTACTGAAATAAGAGAAGCATAAACCTCTTTTATTTTTGATCTGGGCCCTCCATCTAATTGATTTTCAAGAGAATTCCATTTTTTTCCAATTGAATAACCTCCGATAAGATTGTTATATTTTATCATTTCTGAACGAGGGTTATTCATTGATCTGGGCCCTCCATCTAATTGATTTTCAAGAGAATTCCATTTTTTTCCAATTGAATAACCTCCGATAATATTGCTATATTTTATAATTTCTGAACGAGGGTTATTCAAAAAAGCAAAAATGTCATTTTTATATAGAATACCTTCTCTGGGCATTCTAAGAATTAAATCAGGGCAAGGGATTCTTCGCTTTCCCCATTGTTTATCACACCATAACGGTACGATGAGTTCCTTTTTTTGCTTTTTTACCCTCGTATTGGTGTTTTGAGAAAGAATGGTGAAATAGATATAGTCTTGATGTTAGTTAGGTATGGCTCGATCAGTTTCGAAATAATTCCATATATTTTTTTTTCCTTTTTCAAAACAGTTTGAGTCAACTGATTCGTATTTAACTTGATCCACTGAATAATTCAAAAGTGATTTATGTTTGTCAAGAAGTTCTGGAATATCCACTTGATCTTGATCTTTATGAGAAGAAGAAAAAGATACTACAACGGATTCATATATATCTCCCGATAATACCCATAAATGGGTTGTCTTTAATATCAAATTAGACATAGGGATACTCCGGTGCATTTCTCCTGTTAGGCCAGAATATATATGTTTCTCCACTTTTTCTTTGAATGGGAATCTTTTAGCGTGAACCTCGGCAATAACTTGTTCCGATTCCACTAGTTGATTATTCTGAATGAAAAGCAAACTTTCTGGCGGAATGGTTAAGTTTTGTACTTCATATTGATTATCGATAGTCATGTCTAAACTATTATGACATATATAAGCAGGATGCCCGTGACGGGTACGGGTAGGATAAACCAAATTTTGATTGAATTCAATTTTTCCGGTGAACGGGGCTCGTAGATGTTCTGCAATATCACCTGTAAATACCCCACCAGTATGAAAAGTCCTTAATGTTGATTGAGTTCCCGGTTCTCCAATTGATTGGCCTGCAATAATGCCGACTGCTTCTCCTAATTCGATTAAGTTACTATGAGTAGTATTCCGACCATAACATAATTGACAAATCCAAGATATACTTTTGCAAGTAAAAGGGGTTCGTATATATATTGGTTCTATTTGGAAATAATACAATTGATTGGAAAGTTTAATCCCAATATCTTGATTGCGCGTGGCAATACATCTCCCGTTTATATATACATCGTCTGCTAATACACGACCAATTAGTTTTTGTAGAACAAATTTATTTTTGATTGTTTCTCGATCTTGAGTGAGATTTACAAAAAGACCTTGGATAGTACCACAATCTACTTTACGTACAACGAGGTGTTGTACTACTTCAACAAGTCTACGTGTGAGGTATCCAGCATCCGCTGTTCGTATAGAAGTATCCACAACTCCTTTACGAGCACCGTAACATGAAATAATATATTCCGTTAAAGAAAGTCCTTCACGGAAATTCCCTTGAATGGGTAGATCCACAATCTTTCCTTGAGGATCTGACATTAATCCTCTCATACCTACTAATTGGTGAACCTGAGATGTACTTCCTCTAGCTCCTGAAAAGGACATCATATGTACTGGATTAAGAGGATCAGTCATCCTAAAATTCGGATTCATTTCTCGTCTCAAATATTCACTGGTAGCATGCCATATCTCAATCAATTGACGTAATTTTTCCACTGCATGTACATTCCCATAATCATGCTGTCTTTTCGAAGCAAACCCTTGTTGCTGCGCATCTTGGATAAGCCATGCTTTAGATGGTGTTGTTAAAAGATCATCAATTCCTAATGAAATAGCTGCATCAGTAGCTTGCTGGAAACCTAAAATCTTCAGTTGATCTAATATATGTGATGTATATGTCATTCCAAATTGATTTACGAATCTTCTAATAAGGTGCTTCATAACAAATTTATCCATCCCTTTATTAAAAAAGGGCACTTCAAAGGGAAAGGACACTTTGATGAAATTAGGTTGTGCCATAAGAAGAAAATATCACCATTTTTGGAAGCAGGATTCAGCAATGAGTTTAAGCTGGGAGGCTCCCTTGATCTTTATCTCTGCATGAATGAAAGAATCATAAGATTAATAACATTAAATTCTGAATAGTGACATTTCTTGTTGGATATCATAAGTCCACAAGCCTTTTATAGCTTCTTCTATTTCTCGATTAAAACGAATACGACCGACGGTTGTTCGAATGTATTTATTAAGTATTTCCCCCACTCTACCTTTTCTTATTCGAAAATGATCATAGATTTCGTAGAAGGTAGCTAAATATTCATACTGAACTTCGATAGGAAGTTCTCGGTTTACTGAATTAATAATAGAGGTATCTATATCTCTACCCCATCGGAGCCACAAAGGACTGTCTAAATCAATTTTTTTTGTTCATAAGCTTTAACTGCATCATCATAGCTATAAAATGAAGGCAAAACGATCTTCTTTTTCAGTTATTTGGGTGGTACATATTTTCATAAATACTCTAGGTTTTTTGAAGAGTTGATCTATAAATTCCTAGAAGCATATCTTGAGTCGGTACACAAATAGGATCTCCTATAGTCGGATAGATAAGATTGAGATGAGAAAACATAAGTAAACGAGCTTCTACTTGAGCTTCCATAGATAAAGGTACGTGGATAGCCATCTAATCTCCATCAAAGTCCGCATTAAATCCTACACAAACCAATGGGTGCAACCGAATGACACGTTCTTCTATTAAAATAGGTATAAATGCTTGTATTCCTAATCTATGTAAGGTGGGTGCTCGATTTAACAATATGGGATGTTTTTGCATAATCTGTTTAAGTACATTCCATATAATAGGCCCCCTATCTCGAATTAAAAAATTAGTAGCTCTTAAATTGGGAACAATTTGTTCTTCAACCAACCCACGAATTAAAAATGTTTGAAAAAAGTTCTATTGCGATTTCTCGGGGCAATTCTCATTGATACAATGAGAGAAGGGACCTTCGGCAATAACAGAACGACCTGAATAATCTACCCATTTTCCTAGTAAGTTTTCATGAAATCTTCCTTCTTTACCTTGGATGAAATCTGAGAATGATCTATAAGGTCTGTTGTGACTATCTTTCACCAGTTGTGCACCTATGTTGTTATCAAGAAGTGCATCTACGACTCGTTGGACTAATCTCTTCTGATCACCCAATAAATCTAAAATAAAAAATGCAAGATTTTCTTTTATTAAATGTGAAAGATTATTATTTTGACGGATAACTGTTAGATAAAGTTCATGTTGAGATCTGAAGTAATAACTCCACCTTCATTTAATTGAAACATTGGCCTCACGCCGGGAGGCAGAACTGGTAATAGGCATAGAACCATCCATTGTGGTTCTACATTTGCTTGAATCAAATATTTAGCAAATCTCATCTCTCCAACCAAAAGAT
>VDFB02273682.1:0-87353 GCA_007258455.2 Sequoia sempervirens | reverse complement strand
TTATGACATGGGCATTTTCTCATGGAGCCATATTTCTCATTAGAGATTATAATCCAGAACAAAATAAGGATAATGTATTGGTGAGAATGTTGGAGCATAAGGAAGCCATAATATCTCATTTGATTTGGGTTAGTTTATTCCTACGTTTTCATACCTTGGGACTTTATGTTCATAACAATGCTATGCTCGCTTTTGGTACTCTAGAAAAACAAATCTTGACTGAGCCTATATTTTCTCAATGAATACAATCTGCTCATAGTAAGGCCTTATATGGTTTTGATGTACTCTTATCTTCAACAAATGATCCAGCATTCAATGCTGGAAAAAAAATATGGTTACCTAGTTGGTTGAATGCTATTAACGATAGTAAAAATTCATGGTTCTTAACAATTGGTCTTAGAGACTTTTTGGTTCATCATGCCATTGCTCTAGGTTGCATACAACTACATTTATTTTAGTAAAAGGTGTTTTAGATGCACGCGGTTCTAAGCTAATGCCTGATAAGAAAGATTTTGGTTATATTTTTCCTTGTGATGGTCTAGGATGGGGCGATACTTGCGATATTTTAGCCTGGGATGCTTTTTATTTATCAATTTTCTGGATGTTGAATACCATTGGATGGGTTACTTTCTATTGGCATTGGAAGCATATCACCTTATGGCAAGGAAATGTAGCTCAATTTAATGAGTCTTCCACTTACTTAATGGGATGTTTAAGAGATTATCTTTGGTTAAATTCTTCACAAATAATTAATGGATACAGTCCTTTTGGTATGAATAGTTTATTTGTCTGGGCATGGATGTTCTTATTTGGGAATCTTGTTTGGGCTACTGGATTTATGTTTCTTATTTCTTGGCATGGATATTGGCAAGAATTGATTGAAACTCTTGCATGGGCTCATGAATGCACTCCTTTGGCTAATTGAGTTTGATGGAGGGATAAACCAGTAGCTCTTTCCATTGTTCAAGCACAATTAGTTGGATTATCTCACTTTTCTATAGGCTATATATTCACCTATGCAGCTTTCTCAATCACCTCTCCATCAGAAAAATTCGGCTAATTCTTTTTCAGTTTAGAGGCTATTTAGATTTTCAATCTAATCACTATGCATAAAAAGGAGTCATCCACGTAATACTTCTCCATCTCAAATTTTATCTATATATTTTATATAAACTGGCTGAATCATTATGGCAAGAAAAATTATCATTCAAAGAGAAAAAAAAAAGATTGGAAAAAAGAGATGAGTGAAGCCTCATCACTAGATGAAAAATTGAAAATTTATAGAAAATTAGAATCTCCACCACGTAATAGTGCACCTACACATCTTCGTCGACGTTGTTTGAGAGGTTTGGAGACCTAGAGCCAATTATAGGGGACTTGGATTATCCAAAATAATATAATCCAGGTAGAAATGGCTCCATGTTTTTGTTGGAGTTTGGGGGAGTAACAAAATCCCGAGGTTAATTAAGAGATTAAAAAGTTCTTTGAAGTTGTATTATGGTAGAAAGGTCCTCCCATATGGGAGGAGAATACTTATACCAAGGGATTGCTTTCGATGTGCTTTGGGGTGGCTAAGGTAATATAAAGGGATAACACAAAGTAAATTGGATTTTAGCGTGTCAGCTCTATAGAGACTCATAACATGAGTCAGGGTTTCAAATCTTTTCAAAGAGAGACGCAATAGAAGTTTTATATCCAAAGGATAAATCATCTCATTTATCTGTTTTGTATGTAAATCTGAGGAAAAATATATTCAAATAATAGTACAGTTCATATTCTATCCTAGATGCGTGGTGTGAGGTGGACCCACATCTTCTATCATGGCAAGGGGAGAAATTCACCACCATTAACCATACCACTTGACTCTTTATATGGGTGTAATGTAGCTACATTTGTGCCACATTCTATGAGTAAGAGATTTTAAGAGATTTGGATAAGACTCTTGATCAGTTATCAATCCATGCTAATAAAGAGAGAACCCTCATGAGTGCATTACGGTTTTTGAAAATTTCTAAATGGGAATTCCCTTGTGAATTTATAATTCCCCCTAGAAAGAGGGGGGGGAGATTTTAAACCCAAAAGATCTTAAAACATATCTTAAGATATCAAAGAATTTATAATGCCTACTAAAAAGACTAATCCAATCCATAATGATACGCTTGAAAATTGTACATTTTTTTACTTGACGAACCATTAGGAGAGGCAAGTGTGATAGGTACACATATCACTAGTAGAATTGAAATTGTGTTTAATGAAAACACAGATGATTGGAAAAAAATAGTCATGGTTGTGATCTTAAAAGTTTCCAACAAATTCAAAAGGCTATACCATTCAATCCCTATACGGTAAAATTTGAATAAAATGCACTACAAATTTTTATTTGATCATAAATTCATCAAAATTATCAGATTCTTCTTTTAGTATAAAAGAATTAGGAAATTTATATCTTTTTATCATCATGATATATGAATATTATATATATGTCTATTAACCCTATAGACAGATATTATTCATCAAGATAAAATGAGTTATGCTAGTTCGGGAGAGATGGTCGAGTGGTTGATGGCTCTGGTCTTAAAAACTGGTATAGTTCAAAAAATATTGAGGGTTTGAATCCCTCTCTCTCCTTTTGTTTGTCGAACAACTAAAACTAACTTATGAAAAAGAAAAATCCTATAACTTAGTTCAGGACCAAAAAAATGCTCAGCTCTCGGCTATATATAATATAGCCAAGCAACAAGGATTCAGTTGGAAGAATAATGAAAAAAGATATCACTATCCCGCCTTCCAATAAAAATAAATTGGATATTTATCTAGTTTTATCTTTGGTTTAATTAAGAGGGGTCATGGAAAGAACAAGTTCAAAATCATGATCAATTCCTTTCTCAAATCCTACTGCAACTACGCAAGCTCTTCCTACATGCCACAAATGACCTACGAAAAAGAAAAATCCTAGAACAAAATGAGAGGTGGCGAACCAATTTTGAGGTGAGACATAATTGACCGCATTAATCTTGGTAGCTACACCACCCACAAAATTTAAAGAACCTAAAGGAGCATGAGTCATATATTCTGCTAAACGTTGTTCTTGCCAAGGTTGTATATTTCCCAGCTTATGCGTTGAAACACTTCGGTTATAGGACTTCTTGAGACGCGAAGATCCAAAGGTAAATCATTTCCTCGAAATAGTTTCTCCGGTGGGAGGCATTGAATGTTTATCTAGAGCCCAGGTGGGCTTAGAACCCACACTGGCTCCCAAGGCGTTGATCTCTAACTAGAAAATGAAATGCTTATGCTTGAGGCCTGCAGGCGATAGGTCCCTCAAATTCCAGCTGGGATGGTGCCATTGTTGATAGAAACAAAACCAGCAATAGAGCCAAAGAGCCGGAGAGCAGCTAAACTATATAGGATAAGTGAAGCACCACGGACCATACAAATATGCGGCCAAGCCCATGCAAAAGTTTATTAGATCTTGAAAATACCACGAGATGCAAATGGAACCTGGCAAGGCATGTCCTCCAGTGCATAATCTTCCAAATTGTCCATACTTCAACATTCATCCTCTCTCCGATTTGGGTAAACTCCAAATGTAGTCGTGGGATGAAAGTAGATTCAGCAATTTTTCTTACATCTCCACCGCCGGGAGCCCAGGTATCGTATATACCACCAAAATACAAAGCCTTAAACACTAGAAGAAAAGCACCAACACCTAGCAAGATTAGGTGAATACCTAAAATTATAGTCATTTTGTTCCTATCTTTCCATACATGACAAAGTGAAAGATTCTTCCTATTTTGGGTCCAATTGAGTGCGTGTCAATGCATCAGAAACCCTAAAGCAGCAGAAGAGATTAGGTGAAATTACCCCAGTCTAAAAGGAAATAGGGAAAAGTGTTGTGCAATTTCCCCATAGGACGACTCCCCATCCCTAAGTGGCTGGATGGGGAAATTAAATCAATCCTATTCATGCATGTAGGTTTTTGCGAATTTCGATAGGCCACTTCAAACAAATTCATTGCTCTAGCCTAGAATACAATTAATCCAGCATGAGGCACATGAGCCCCAAGTAATTTGAATCCTGACAAATTAATGAGTCAGGCATTACCAACCCACCAAGTGAAACCAGTGGTTTCTTGGTCATGCCCAGCTAAAGTTAGAGTTCCATTAAAGAGGATTTTCATGAGGTAGAACCACCTCATGACGCTGATCTTGAGCTACCATCCAAGCATGAATACCTTCGTTCAAAAGAATATTTTTTGTATAAAAAGTCTCAAACTCAAGATCTTCTATTGCACAAATCTCCTGGGAAACAAAATCATAAGCATGTAAGTTTAGAGCTAGGCCAACTACTTTAATGACACTCATCCATAAACCTGTCACCGACACAAATAACATGAAGAAATATAACCAACATTTATTGGAAAAAGCAGCCCCAAAAATTTGGGACCAAAAACGGTTCACAGTGACCATAGAATAAGTCTCTTTAGCTTAAGTTGGGTTAAAAGCACATAATGTATTTGCACCATCACTGTCTTCAAATAAAGTATTTTCCACGGTAGCATCGTGAATAGCACATAGAAGAGTAGTAACCAATACTCCAGCAACTCCCATCATATGAAATGGATTCAAGGTCCAATTATGAAAACCTTGAAAAAAGAGGATAAATCAGAAAATAGCTGCTATGCCAAAACTAGGTGCAAAAAACCAACTAGACTGACCTAATGGATAGATCAAGAATATAGAAACAATAACAACAATCGGAGCAAAGAACGCAATTGCATTATAAGGTCGTAATTGTACAGATTGATCAAGTTTAAATTCGCATAACATGAAGCCTATTAGACCAAAAGCACCATGAAGAGCAATGAAAGTCCATAGACCACCTAATTGACACCAACGAGTAAAATCTCCTTGTACTTCAAGACCCCATTATAGTAGCAAAGAATGTGCTAAACTATTAGCAGGCGTAGAAACTACAACAGTTAAAAAATTACAACCTTCCAAATAGGAGCTAGCCAATCCGTGAGTATACCACGAAGTCACAAAAGTTGTACCCATGAACCATCCACCTAGTGCAAAATAAGCATAAGGAAAAAGTAATAGACCAGACCAACCCACAAAGACAAAACGGTCTCTGCATAGCCAGTCATCCATAATATCAAATAAAGTTTGTTCCTCTTTAGAAGACTTTCCACGGGCTATAGTCGTAGTGATCCTCCTATTTAACTATTCCAACCTTTTTCGAGCACCCTATCTGATAGAATCAAAGGGTATACACTAATTTGTATATTTATGGACAATTTTTCATCCATCATCCCTTTCAACAAATCGAGTTCCGAAGATTCCTTATTGGCACAAATTTTATTCTATTAAACTCAACTAATAAAATATAAGTAAATGCATGCTAACCCGAAGTTGTTTCTATTCCATTTTTTTCTTATCCTAAAATTATCTTCTGAATGTAATAAATAGAAACAAAACAATTGCCAGAAAAGCAAGTTAGTTTGTCTTCCTCCCTGCTCTTCACTAGAGAATGTTCACAAAATCTATTCTATTGAATATTATTACGTCTTGAACCTTACTCATAGTAATATTTCTAACTATTTTATGAATCTCTATGCTTTTTTACTACTACATTATTTATTTCTATGAATAAATAGGAACAACAAGAAGGAGATATTTCTATAGCTCATAGAGCTAGAGGAAATAACTCTATTCATTCCTTTCCATTTTTCCAATTCATAAGTAAAAAAAGTGATACTATTTGAGTATAATGAAAAATGAACAGTTCCGTTGTTTTCTATTTACCTTTTCTTATCTTTTTTTTATATCTGAATTCCTATCTATTTTCCATTGGTAGAACGACCAAAGTAAAATGTCTAGTACATTAATATAAGAATGTTTGGTACATCATAATCGAATTAGATATTAAAGATAAAAGGAAAATAATTCCATCTAGAATTCAAACTTATATCCATTTTTTCAGAAAGAAAAAAATCATTCGACAGAATATCCAATTAACAAGCAAATATTCAATTATTTGAATCATTTAAAGTGATTGAATTGAAAGGTTCACTTTCAAAATCTACCTCAATTTTCAATATCAGAATAATTGATATATTAATCAGTTAATGGGTTAGGTTCACTTCTCATTTTTTTTTACTATATTTTAATACAAAATAATTAAGAGAAAAAAGTAAGAATATTCTAGTAATTGAAATTTCAATTAGGTATTAATAATTGAAATTATTATTCTTCAATGAAAATTACGAAAGTGAAGTATATTATGCCCAATCTTATACGATTCCTCATCTTATTAGTAGCAAGATAAAGAAAAAAAATCTCTATTTAATAGAATTCTATCTTAGTTGTCCTCAATCATATTACATGTTCTATTCTGTTATAACAAAAAACTCATCATGACAAGTATTTTTATTGTTTATTGCAAGTTTTTTGCCTTAATCAACTATTCAAAATGAACACTAGACTTTGTAGGAATCATTGCAAGATCCCTTTATTGGGCTTGAACTGATGACTTAGGCCTTACCATGGCGTACTCTACCCCTGAGTTAAAAGGGCTTTCTTTTGGTCATGAAATGACCAATGAATAAGTCTACTACATATTCGATAGATATGAATAATATAATGGGGTCTAAATATAAAATAGAATATATATACTAGATACTAAAATAGAATATATATACTATATACTAAAATAGAATATATATACTATATACTAAAATAGTATATATAACTCTATTCAATATAGTTATATTGTTGATCCTGATAACACAAGAAGAATATGAAATAATGAATATGAAGAAAGATTCTTTTTATTGAAAAATTCCTAGGGATTTGAATATTATGATAATAAGTAGGCCCCTATCGTCTAGTGGCCTAGGACATCTCTCTTTCAAGGAGGCAACGTGGATTCGATTTCCCCTAGGGGTACTAGGCTAGGAAAGTAATTATAATACCTAATTAGGTATTATAATTACTTCCCATTTTTTTCTAGGTCGATACCTGAGTGGCTAATGGGGATGGATTGTAAATTCATTGGCAATATGCCTACACTGGTTCAAATCCAGCTTGACCCAATACCAAATTAATCTGTAGATTGATATAGATATCAATCAATGATATTGGTAAAAAAGGTAATTGGTTTTTGAATATCCTATACCCTATATAGAAAGAATTAGAATGAACAGAGACTTTCAAAAGATTTGAAAGAGAAAAGTTTTACAATATGTTTTATCGACCCGACACAGTTGAATTACTATGAATAATTAGTAAATAAATTGTACCTAGTGGGATTGTAGTTCAATTGGTTAGAGTACCACCCTATCAAGATGGAAGTTGCAAGTTCGAGCCCCGTCAGTCCCAATCCAATAAATTGAACAATTCTTTGAGTGATCCCTGCCCCAAAGAAAAGAAAAAAAAGGAAAAGAGAATAGACTAGAATATATTTACTAGGGATTATGTAGATCTATCTGGATCTACATAATTATCCAAATCTATAATGGTTATTTTTGTCGACATGATAGATCTACAATCCTCTTTTATCCTTGAGAGATAAGAAAGGGTATCGTAAGAAGATAAATCTTTGTTAGCAAGAATAAGAGAGGGGTGCCCGGAAATAAAATATTTCAAATGTGTTAGTTCCTCATTTTTTAAGAAACAAAAATAAGGGTTTTCAATGATTTCTAAAAAATGAGAAAAAAATTCCAATTTTCATAAATAAAGATTGGGTTCTATTTGGCTTACTATCCAAATAATTCTGCTCATTCCAGGGTCATGGGAAACTCTTAGTATAAGATAATTTGGAGCTATTCATTTTACAAAATGAATTAAGGTAAATAAGAGTTGTTACCAATTATCATTTATCATTTACTAGTGATCCCAAATATGTATAGGTACAAATACAGGTAGTGATAGGATTTGATTCAATCTAATCAATTGTTTTACTAGACACTTTTAAGTCTTTTTTCATGAAAAGACTATTTGCGGGGTCATCGAAACCCTATCTATATAGATAGGTCATATTCGTCTCTTGTACGATGTAAGTAATATAATTCAAAAAAGTAGGAGTATAGGGCAATCTGCCTTCCTTCATATTTGCTTGTTTTTTCCATAAAACAGAGCAATTTAAGAAATTTGAATTATCCTTTTCAAGTCCCCATCCACTTAGATTCATCGAACTTATGAATAAGAAAAAAAATGTTGTCCTTATTTTTAATATATTGATAAGTCTAATATTCTGTTCCTTTCAATTTTGGAAATCAAAATGAAATGCCTATAAATACCTATGTCTTCCATAATTAGCAAGGAAAAGCTTTTTTGTATGAAATTTTATATTCCAAAATATTGAATATATATATACGTAATTCTAAAATATAGACATATGTTGGGATGTCTCCTAATTAAAAAGGAAGGAACCTATGGTCAATATTTGAAAAGTATTGAAAAAAATCTTCATAACATAAATAAATATATGTATTTATTGAGTTAATCACTCAGACGATTCACATCAACAACATCACTAGAACTTTGTCACCCCTCCCCCCCCTTTTTTTTAGCTCCAATTACCCTTAGTGATTTATTATGTAAAATCAGGTGAAAGCTTCGACACCTTTCTCAGCCAAACAAGAGAATTCATTCTTTTTTTCGTTTTATCTATTATAATAAAGGTAATTTTTAACTATTAGTTAGTCTAATTTAAATAAGAAATCAATTAGTATAATCCATCAGAGCAATCTTTATGGTACTTTTCTGCTCCTCGAATAGGAAAAGGAAACTCAGATCATCATTAACATCTAAATATTTGATTGAGACAAAGACTTGATTCATTAATCAAATTGAATTTGCATGTCTAATTTTCTTTTTAGTAGCGATAAAATTGAATTGAGTCAAACCCTATAACTATACTAATAAGACGATGGGATCGATCCATTAGGGATCAAATTACTAAATCTGATATGAACAAGAGATAATAGTATGTTATAATAATTAATTTCTATTGAAGAATTCATCAAATCTGCTAAATTCTATTACTTAGATTGATCCTATTGGTGGAATTATTCCATGGATTCAATTCCATTTTTTTTGTAAAAAAAAGAGATACTCTATGAGATCAAATCTTGAATTATTGTAAAACGAAGGGAAAATCAATCATGGAAGTAAATACCCTCGCATTTATTGTTGTTGCATTTTTCATCTCATTTCCTATTGCTTTTCTACTCATCATTTACGTAAAAACACTGAGTCAAAGCAAAATACAGTGATTACTAATGATCAAGATGAATTCTAGGTCATCAGTAAAAAAATGTAATAGGGGTCAAATAGATATTTTTGTGAAAAGAAGTAGTACGAAGGAAACGAAAAATATCCCTTTCCTTTTTCTTTTGTACTACTTCTAAACAGATCTTAGATAAGTAAATTTAATTTATCATTTGTCTCGTGGGTACTTTTTTATTAATACCTGATAAAGTGAAACTAATCATAATCTCTTACATATCTCTGGAAAAAGGAACTTGATGTACACATAACATAGGTATTATTCCAAATAGAATCTATTTTTAATAGTATTCTTTTTCTTTTTGATTTATCAATTTTTTTAATATGGTAATTTACTAGTACATATTAAAATACAAAATTGGGAATTGTAAAGGGGAAAAATTCATATAGAAAAGGGATCTATGTAGAGTTGAGACAAAGCAACGTAATAATGCTTGATATGCTTTTGTTCCAAGAACAGATGCATACTAAATCATATTATGCTTAACAACATAAGTTCGCTATATAATGGAAATAGAACTACTTCATATTTGATAAATATGAAGTAGAATTGTGTTTCTAACATGATCCATTTTTTATTTCGATGATATCATTGATGATTCAATATGCCTATATCATTAATGATGATACAAAATTATCATCATAAAATAATTGATTTTGAATAGAATGATTCAAAATATCAGGACTATTAATTCTATTAAAGTCCACTTCTACCCCATACTATGAGTGAAAGAGAAAAAGTAAAAACTACCATTAGAGCAGCCCAAGCAATACCGACTATATCCATACGAATCCCTCTCTTTATAAAAAAGAATAATATCATTATTGATTCTTGATGATAATGTAACTAATAAGGATAGTGCAAAGTGGAAATCCTCTATCTTCCTATTTTGAAAGGATAAATCGATAGTAGAGACTTCCAAAAATTAGTTCTTGGAACTAGTTACTCTCAACTACCTATAGGATCAGACATTAACGATAAAATCGAATTTTATCTACTATATTAGCAATAGGACCTGAAGCTACACAACTTGTCTCCAAAAGACATGGAATACATTTGGAGACTTTTACATTCCTTTAACCTTATTTGTGCTATCAAGGTGACACCCGGATTTGAACTGGGGATCAAGGATTTGCAGTCCCCTACCTTACCACTTGGCTATGTCGCCATCCCTAGATCTAGTTTGAACTAAGGGAAAGTCTTTTTTTTTCCATCAAATATGTTATGCAGGTTATTTCACTTCATGTATCCTTCTTTATCACTCAGATATGTTGTATAACCAATTTAGAGCCCCAAAGTAGGGGGGATTTCCACTTTTCCAATAGGAAATAGGTTAGGGATTTAGAGTCCCTATCGGTTCCTCCAGGGATTTCAAGAGATTTTGAGTCCCCCATTGAAATTACAATTATAATACACTAAATCCACATTTGTCTACTCCCCATCATATATTTAAGAAAGATTTAAAAAGGACCTCTTATTTTTGTTCTATTTTTGGGATAAAGTGAACAAAAAAAATATACATGTCAATTTTTTGTCGAATTTATTCGTATAGATCAATAAAGAATAAATATCTAAATATACAATATACTTTATATATATAGGAAACATCCAATGCTATTAGATGAAAATAAATGAATATTTACAATTCCCCAATTTGGTAAAATACAACTTGAAGGATTTTCTCGTTTTATCGATCAAGGCTTAGCAAAAGAACTCAATAATAAAGAAATAGAATTTAGCCTTTTTGGTTTTAAATACAAATTAATAGAACCTTTCATTAAAGAGAGAGATGTTGTATATATGTCTCTTACATATCACTGTAAATTATGTGTACCAACAAGATTGATTAAGAAAAAAAAACCTTGTGCAGAGATACAAAACCAAATTTTATATCTAGGAGATATTCCTTAGATGAATTATAAAGGAACTTTTGTAATAAATGGAAATTACAGAGTCGTGGTCAATCAAATAGTAAGAAGTCCCAGTATTTATTACACTTGGGAACAAAAACCATCAGGAAACATTATCTATATTGGCACTATAATTTTAGATTGGGGAGGAAGATCAAGATTAGAGCTCAATAAAAAAAAAAAAAAAGATATGGATTCGTGTAAACAGATAAAAAAAATATTTGTTTTACTTTTATTATTGGCTATGGGGCTAAATTCCAAAGAGATTTTCAACTATAAGAATTTCAAAGCATTTCATAGGGGAATAGAGGAGTACGTAAAATATTTCTATTGGTGTGGCAGGAAGCAAAATGCCATTTTGGAACTTTATAACAAACTCTACATAAGTGAAGACAATGAAGAAAATTTGGAAGAAAATTTGGAATTTTCATCTCTATATGAAAAAGTGCAAACAACATTTTTTTAAACTAAATGTGTATTAGGAAAGATTGGTTGACGAAATCCGAATAAAAAACTAAGTCTTGATATACCCGAGAACGATATTTTTTCATTACCACAAGATTTATTGGTTGTTGTGGATTAACCTCTCAAAGGGAAATTTGGAACGGGTACACCCGATGATATAGATCACTTACAAAATCGATATACTCATTCTGTAGCAAATTTATTACAAGAGAAATTGTGATTAGCTCTCTCTGCTTTCAGAGAAGCAGTTGAAAAAATTATATTATCTGCATCAACCAATCCTAAAAAGAGAATAACTAAGAAAAAATTGGAAACATTAATTCCATTAACGAATATTTTTGAAATTTTTTTTGGTTTACACCCTTTATCACAATTTTTGGATCAAACTAATCCATTGGTAGACATAGTTCATAGTCGAAAAGTGAGCTCTTTGGGCCCTGGAGGATTGACAAGTCGAATGTATACTTTTTGTACACGGGATATTCATCCTAGTCATTATGGACATATTTTTCTGATTACAACATCCAAAGGAATAAATGTTGGGCTTATTGGATCGCTATCTATTTATGCAATGCTTGGTCATTACAGCTCTTTACAAAGTTCATTCCATAGTCTATCTGAAAGATCAAACGAAGAACATATGGTTTATCTATTACTGGGAGAAGATGACTACTGTCAAATAGCTACAAGAAATTCTCTGGCATTAAATCAAGGGGTTCCAGAGGAACAATTTACTCCTGCTCGATTTCAACAAGAATTTTTATTTTTTGCATGGGACCAAATTCATTTCAAAAGTATTTTTCTTTCCCAATATTTTTTCGTTGGAGTTTTCCTTATTCCTTTTATCGAACATAATGATGTGAATTGTGGTTTAATGGGTTCTAATATGTAGCATCAAGCAGTTCCACTTCTTCAACCTGAGAAGTGTATTGTTGGAACTAGATTGGAGGGTCAAGTAGCTCTAGATTCAAGAAGTATAGCTATAGCAGAGCAAGGGGAAAAATAAAGTATATTGATGGTGGAAATATCACTATAACTTCATTTTTTGTTCAAGAGAATATAGAAACAAAATTGATTCTATATCAATGTTCTAATAGTGACACTTGTGTGCATCAAAAGCCCCAAGTTCACCAAGGAGAATATGTAAAGAGGGGGCAAATTATAGCAGACAGTGCAGCTACAACAAGGGGAGAACTTCCTTTGGGAAAAAAAACATCTTAGTTGCCTATATGCCATGGGAAGGATACAATTTTGAAGATGCAATACTTATTAGTGAACATATGGTATATGAAGACATTTTTACTTCTTTCCAGATCATAAGATACAAAATTGGAGTTTATATTACGAAGCAGGGCCCTGAAGTAATCACTAGAAAAATACCTCATTTACATACTTACTTCGTCATATGGATGAAAATGGCCTTGTAATGATAGGTTCTTGGGTAGAAACAGGTGATGTATTAGTAGGTAAATTAATACTAGAAGTAGAAGAACACTCACTATTAAATACTCCAGATGGAAAATTCTTACAAGAATTATTTGATATTAAGGTACCTACTGGAAAAGAAAATTGTCTTAGAGTCCATAAAGGTGTAAAAGGCCGAGTTCTCGATGTGAGATGCTTCCAGGAGTTCGAGGAAGAATATTATCTCGATGATAGTGTAGAAAAAGTTCATGTATATATTTCACAAAAATGTAAAATACAAGTGGGTGATAAAGTAGCTGGAAGGCATGGTAATAAAGGTATTATTTCAAAAAAATTGCCTAGACAAGATATGCCTTATTTATAGAATGGAACACCAATGGAGATGGTATTAAATCCATTAGGGGTACCTTCACGAATGAATGTAGGACAGATCTTCGAATGTTTGCTTGGTTTAGCAGGAAAACTAATGAACAAACATTATAGACTAACACCTTTTGATGAAAGATACGAATGAGAAGCTTCTAGAAAACTAGTGTTTTATGAGCTTTATAAAGCTAGTGAGCAAACAACTAATCCATGGATATTTGAACCTGATCATCCTAGAAAATATAGATTAATTGATGGAAGAACAGGAAAGGTTTTTGAACAACCTATTACAATAGGAATACCTTATATATTGAGATTGTTCCATCAAGTTGATGACAAAATTCATGCACGTTCAAGTGGACCTTATACATTGGTTACACAACAACCTTCAAAAGGAAAATCCCACTAAGGAGGGCAACAAGTAGGAGAAATGGAAGTTTGGGCTCTAGAAGGTTTTGGTGTTGTTTATATTTTACACGAGATGATTACTTTAAAATCTGACCATATAGACGCTTGTGAAAAAATATTTGGTGCCATTCTCAATGGAGAACCAATGCCTAAACCTAGCACTCTTACAAAATATTTTCAATTGCTCAGTCAAGAACTACGATCTTTAGCTCTAGAATTGAATCATAATATTCTATCTGAGATAGAATTTTAGATAGATAAGAAGGAAGTTTGATGCAAATGAATCAAAATTTATTTTTTATGAGTGACCAGGATAAACATCAAAAAATTTGAATTGGATTAGTTTCTCCCGAGTAGATTCTCGCTTGGTCTAAAAGAATATTACCTAATGGAAAAAGATTCGGACAAGTTACTAAAGACCTCACTTTAGATTATAGAACTTATGAACCAACAAGAAATGGATTATTTTGTAAAAGAATATTTGGGCCTAAGAAAAGGGGAGTTTGGGCTTGTGTAAAACCTTCAATAATGGAAAATGAGAAGGAAAATAATTTTTGTACTCAATGTGGAATTGAACTTGTTGTTGATCCTCGAATTCAAAGATATCGAATGGGATACATTAAACTGGCATGTCCAGTTGTTCATATTTGGTATTTCAAATGACGAACCAGTTATATTGCGGATCTATTAGATACGACTCGTAAAGAATTAGAAAAACCAATATATTGCGATGTGTGACTTGATCACAAGCTTTGATTATACAGATCTATAGGAACTGTCATCCTATTCAATCTAATTGGGATGCCCTTAGCTCTGACATGCCCCTCGGGAAGAGTAGCATGAAGCTCATAATTAGAAGCATCTTAAAAAGATGTTGATAAAGAGAAATGAATCTAGGATTAATATCTTGTATATTAAATTGCTAATTGGACTTCATAAAAATACCTCTTTTATTCTAAGAAAGAATGGAATGAAAAATCTGGTTCATTCTTATTATCCTTGATTTATTCAAGACCAAAAAGAAGATATGGTTATAGGAGTCTATTCATTGCATATATGCTTTAAATAGTATTGTAACCACCGAAGTAAAACAAAAACCTACAGGATCAAGTATTAACGAGATACAAACAAGTAAATCCCTTATGAACTTCAAATGAATTGAAGGTCTTTCACAAAGAAATGTATCGTTCAAAAGGGAGGAGACTGCTCACTAATTCCATATTTATGTCATAATACGAATCATAAAACAATAATCGAATTCACTTAGAACTTGAGCAAAGAGTAACTATTTAGTTTTATAGAGAGTAAAAAACATTTTTTTGCACAATGATACATAATCACTTTCCATTTCGGTATAGTTACTTGAGTCAAATGAGAGGAAACTTTCATGTCTAATTCTGAGGGGGGGGGAAGATTAGAAAATCCTATCCAAATGTTTGTATTACTAGGCACACAGTTAACAAGCCGAATTTATTGCGATTTGAGGGTTCACTTAAATATGACGAAGAATCCTGGCCAAAATATATTGCTTATTTTCTCTCTTGGAATTTTGCACTATTTCAAGAGCAAGAAATAGCCACTATAGGAAAAGCTATCACAGACCAATTAGCTGGTCTAGATCTCCAAATTATTATAGATTGTCCATATAGAGAATGGAAGATAATAGATGAGCTACTATCTATATTATTCTTGGAGTCAAAGAATGCAATTGGTAATATAAAAATATATTCTCAATTTAAGGAGAAAAAACTTCAAAAACTTTGAAGAAGAAA
The DNA here is from genome assembly GCA_007258455.2 of Sequoia sempervirens. Lineage (NCBI taxonomy): Eukaryota > Viridiplantae > Streptophyta > Pinopsida > Cupressales > Cupressaceae > Sequoia > Sequoia sempervirens. The sequence goes on along the minus strand of VDFB02273682.1, from coordinate 71,713 downwards.
GGATCTTTTGGTTGGAGAGATGAGATTTGCTAAATATTTGATTCAAGCAAATGTAGAACCACAATGGATGGTTCTATGCCTATTACCAGTTCTGCCTCCCGGCGTGAGGCCAATGTTTCAATTAAATGAAGGTGGAGTTATTACTTCAGATCTCAACATGAACTTTATCTAACAGTTATCCGTCAAAATAATAATCTTTCACATTTAATAAAAGAAAATCTTGCATTTTTTATTTTAGATTTATTGGGTGATCAGAAGAGATTAGTCCAACGAGTCGTAGATGCACTTCTTGATAACAACATAGGTGCACAACTGGTGAAAGATAGTCACAACAGACCTTATAGATCATTCTCAGATTTCATCCAAGGTAAAGAAGGAAGATTTCATGAAAACTTACTAGGAAAATGGGTAGATTATTCAGGTCGTTCTGTTATTGCCGAAGGTCCCTTCTCTCATTGTATCAATGAGAATTGCCCCGAGAAATCGCAATAGAACTTTTTTCAAACATTTTTAATTCGTGGGTTGGTTGAAGAACAAATTGTTCCCAATTTAAGAGCTACTAATTTTTTAATTCGAGATAGGGGGCCTATTATATGGAATGTACTTAAACAGATTATGCAAAAACATCCCATATTGTTAAATCGAGCACCCACCTTACATAGATTAGGAATACAAGCATTTATACCTATTTTAATAGAAGAACGTGTCATTCGGTTGCACCCATTGGTTTGTGTAGGATTTAATGCGGACTTTGATGGAGATTAGATGGCTATCCACGTACCTTTATCTATGGAAGCTCAAGTAGAAGCTCGTTTACTTATGTTTTCTCATCTCAATCTTATCTATCCGACTATAGGAGATCCTATTTGTGTACCGACTCAAGATATGCTTCTAGGAATTTATAGATCAACTCTTCAAAAAACCTAGAGTATTTATGAAAATATGTACCACCCAAATAACTGAAAAAGAAGATCGTTTTGCCTTCATTTTATAGCTATGATGATGCAGTTAAAGCTTATGAACAAAAAAAATTGATTTAGACAGTCCTTTGTGGCTCCGATGGGGTAGAGATATAGATACCTCTATTATTAATTCAGTAAACCGAGAACTTCCTATCGAAGTTCAGTATGAATATTTAGGTACCTTCTACGAAATCTATGATCATTTTCGAATAAGAAAAGGTAGAGTGGGGGAAATACTTAATAAATACATTCGAACAACCGTCGGTCGTATTCGTTTTAATCGAGAAATAGAAGAAGCTATAAAAGGCTTGTGGACTTATGATATCCGACAAGAAACGTCACTATTCAGAATTTAATGTTATTAATCTTATGATTCTTTCATTCATGCAGAGATAAAGATCAAGGGAGCCTCCCAGCTTAAACTCATTGCTGAATCCTGCTTCCAAAAATGGTGATATTTTCTTCTTATGGCACAACCTAATCTCGTCAAAGTGTCCTTTCCCTTTGAAGTGCCCTTTTTTAATAAAGGGATGGATAAATTTGTTATGAAGCACCTTATTAGAAGATTCGTAAATCAATTTGGAATGACATATACATCACATATATTAGATCAACTGAAGATTTTAGGTTTCCAGCAAGCTACTGATGCAGCTATTTCATTAGGAATTGATGATCTTTTAACAACACCATCTAAAGCATGGCTTATCCAAGATGCGCAGCAACAAGGGTTTGCTTCGGAAAGACAGCATGATTATGGGAATGTACATGCAGTGGAAAAATTACGTCAATTGATTGAGATGTGGCATGCTACCAGTGAATATTTGAGACGAGAAATGAATCCGAATTTTAGGATGACTGATCCTCTTAATCCAGTACATATGATGTCCTTTTCAGGAGCTAGAGGAAGTACATCTCAGGTTCACCAATTAGTAGGTATGAGAGGATTAATGTCAGATCCTCAAGGAAAGATTGTGGATCTACCCATTCAAGGGAATTTCCGTGAAGGACTTTCTTTAACGGAATATATTATTTCATGTTACGGTGCTCGTAAAGGAGTTGTGGATACTTCTATACGAACAGCGGATGCTGGATACCTCACACGTAGACTTGTTGAAGTAGTACAACACCTCGTTGTACGTAAAGTAGATTGTGGTACTATCCAGGGTCTTTTTGTAAATCTCACTCAAGATCGAGAAACAATCAAAAATAAATTTGTTCTACAAAAACTAATTGGTCGTGTATTAGCAGACGATGTATATATAAACGGGAGATGTATTGCCACGCGCAATCAAGATATTGGGATTAAACTTTCCAATCAATTGTATTATTTCCAAATAGAACCAATATATATACGAACCCCTTTTACTTGCAAAAGTATATCTTGGATTTGTCAATTATGTTATGGTCGGAATACTACTCATAGTAACTTAATCGAATTAGGAGAAGCAGTCGGCATTATTGCAGGCCAATCAATTGGAGGACCGGGAACTCAATTAACATTAAGGACTTTTCATACTGGTGGGGTATTTACAGGTGATATTGCAGAACATCTACGAGCCCCGTTCACCGGAAAAATTGAATTCAATCAAAATTTGGTTTATCCTACCCGTACCCGTCACGGGCATCCTGCTTATATATGTCATAATAGTTTAGACGTGACTATCGATACTCAATATGAAGTACAAAACTTAACCATTCCGCCAGAAAGTTTGCTTTTCATTCAGAATAATCAACTAGTGGAATCGGAACAAGTTATTGCCGAGGTTCGCGCTAAAAGATTCCCATTCAAAGAAAAAGTGGAGAAACATATATATTCTGGCCTAACAGGAGAAATGCACCGGAGTATCCCTATGTCTAATTTGATATTAAAGACAACCCATTTATGGGTATTATCGGGAGGTATATATGAATCCGTTGTAGTATCTTTTTCTTCTTCTCATAAAGATCAAGATCAAGTGGATATTCAAGAACTTCTTGACAAACATAAATCACTTTCGAATTATTCAGTGGATCAAGTTAAATACGAATCAGTTGACTCAAACTGTTTTGAAAAAGGAAAAAAAAATATATGGAATTATTTCGAAACTGATCGAGCCATACCTAACGAACATCAAGACTCTATCTATTTCACCATTCTTTCTCAAAACACCAATACGAGGGTAAAAAAGCAAAAAAAGGAACTCATCGTACCGTTATGGTGTGATAAACAATGGGGAAAGCGAAGAATCCCTTGTCCTGATTTAATTCTTAGAATGCCCAGAGAAGGTATTCTATATAAAAATGACATTTTTGCTTTTTTGAATAACCCTCGTTCAGAAGTGATAAAATATAGCAATATTATCGGAGGTTATTCAATTGGAAAAAAATGGAATTCTCTTGAAAATCAATTAGATGGAGGGCCCAGATCAAAAATAAAAGGAGAGCCCAGATCAAAAATAAAAGGAGAGCCCAGATCAAAAATAAAAGGAGGGCCCACATCAAAAATAAAAGAGGTTTATGCTTCTCTTATTTCAGTAAGAACAAAAAAAAGAACAAAAAAGATCATTATCAATATGATTCAAATTAGCTTGCTGAAATACCCTTTTTTCAATATGGCAAAAAGGGAAAATAGAGCAAGTTCTCAATTTTTGTTTCATAACAAATTAGATGACACTAATTCTTTTTTTTCAAATGATCAAAGTCAATTACTTAGTAAGGGAACTATTCGTTCATTACCTAATGAGAATAAAAAAGATGAATCTTTTCTGATTCTTTCTCCTTCTGATTTTTTTAAAATCGTTCTATTTAATGATTTCAAATGTTTGAATACAGTCAAAAAGTCGGATGCAAATAGAAAAATAATTGAATTGTCAGGTCTCCTGGGTCATTTACATAGTATTGCTAACCGTTTCTCATACTCTCATTTCATAACTTATAAAAAAGTGTTACTAAATGAACGCTCGATTTCTAACAATGACTCGAATACTTTCCAAGTAGCTAAATGCTACTTTATGGACGAAAAGAGGGGAATTTCTAAATTTGATTCATGCAGGAATATTATTTTCAATTTTTTCAATTTGTATTTTTTCCTATCCAATTTTTTTGAAAAAACATTTCCAGTAGTCAGCCTTGGACAATTTCTTTGTGAAAGTATACGGATATTCGAAAATAAACAAATCCAAAGATCTGGTCAAATTGTAGTTTTTCATGAGGAATCTTTCATCATTAGATCAGCTAAACCCTATTTGGGTACTCGAGGAGCAACTCTTAATAGTTTTTATGGTAAAATTCTTTACGAAGGAGATAGATTAATAACTATCTTATACGAAAGATTAAAATCCGATGATATAATTCAAGGTCTTCCTAAAGTTGAACAATTGTCAGAAGCCCGTTCGAATACTTCAATATCGAAAAATCGAAAAAAAAATTTTCAAAAATTGAACATACACTTGGCAATATTTTTTGGAAACATTTGGGGGTCATTCAACAGTGTTAGAATAACTATGGAGCATAGTCAGAATCATTTGGTCAATGAAATTCAAAAGGTTTATCGATCCCAGGGCGTACAAATTTCTGATAAACATATAGAAATTATTGTGCGCCAAATTACATCGAAAGTTTTAGTTGTAGATGTGGAAAAGTCGGAAAATCAAAATTTGGAAAATGGACTAGGTAGTGTTTTTTTACCCGGAGAACTCATTGGATTATCACGAGTACAAAGAATGGATCGTGCTCTAGAAAAAAGAATCAATTACCGAACCATTTTATTGGGAATGACAAACGCATCTCTGAATACTCAAAGTTTTCTGTCAGAAGCGAGTTTTCAGGAAACTGCTCGGGTCCTAGCTAAATCTGCTCTTCAAGGTCGTATTGATTGGTTGAAGGGCTTGAAGGAAAATGTTATTCTCGGGGGAATGATACCTGTCGGTACTGGATTCAACCGTTTGGGAAAACGGAGCAAAATGGATCCGAAAACGAGGAACAAAAATTTATTTATCAATTTATTTCTCAATAAAGTGAAAGATTTTTTCTTTGATCATGAATATAAAGTCTCTGTTTTATCTGTTAAACAAAAGAAAAAAAAAGTGATAAAAAAACTAGTAAAAATAAAAAAGAAAAAATCAAAACGAGCAGTCAAAAAAAAAAGAATTTTTATAAATGAAGAAATTTCTTGTTAGATTTCTTTTAATTTCTTTTAAAATAAAAAGAAAAAATGAAATGAATATCTTGTACCAAGTACGCTACGGCAAGCAATCTAACCCATTCTATTGGAATGTAGATATTACAGTTCATAGTAAAAAATAAAAACAAAATGACGAAAAAAAATTGGAACATCAATTTGAAAGAAATGGTAAAAGTAGGAGTTCATTTTGGTCATGAGACCAGAAAATGGAATCCTAAAATGGCACCTTACATTTTTAAAGAACGTAAAGATAGTCATATTATAAATTTAACTTACACCGCTCGTTTTTTATCAGAAGCCTGTGATTTTGTGTTTGATGGAGCAAAGAGAGGAAAACAATTTATGATAGTTGGTACAAAACATCAAACAGCTGATGCAGCTAAATTAGCTGCTTTAGCAGCTCGATGTCATTATGTAAATAAAAAATGGCTCGCGGGTATGTTAACTAATTGGTTTACTACAGAAGCAAGACTTGAAAAATTCAAAAATTTAACGAAAAAAAAAAATACGGGAGGATTTGATCGATTTACGAAGAAAGAAGCAGCAATACTCAAGAGAGAATTGAACAAATTGCAGGAGGATCTAGGGGGGATTAGATACATGACAAAATTGCCCGATATTGTAATAATTCTCGATCAAAAAGGAGAATATACTGCTATTCGGGAATGTAGAACTCTGGGTATTCCAACAATTTGCTTAGTTGATACAGATTGTGACCCAGATCTCGTGGATATCCCAATCCCAGCCAATGATGATGGTAGAGGACCAATCCGGTTGATCCTAAATAAATTAATTTTAGCAATTCGCGCGGGTAGAGAATTGAATTGTAATTTTATAAAAAGTGAATTAAAAAGAAAAAAAATGAATTAAAAAGAAAAAAAAAGATAAGCTAGAATTAAGTTGGCTACTATTCCCAAATCTTATAGAATAGATTAAGATAAAATATTTTTATAGAAATAAAGAGATCTTCTTAATCAATCAAATAATCATTCCATTATTTTATTTCATAGCCTAACTGATGATAGTGAAATAATTGAGGAATTGGTCATTGAACCAAAATCATTTCTTTTTGAAGTTCATCTTTATATAGAAAGGGTAATATGAATATTGTACAATTTCCTATTAACATGTTGAATTATTTCTACGAGATATCTAGTGTGGAAGTAGGTCAACATTTTTATTGGCAAATAGGGGGGTTTCAAGTTCATGCACAGGTACTTATAACTTCTTGGATTGTAATTGTTTTCTTATTAGGTTCAACTACTCTAGCTATTGTAGAATTAATGGTAGAATTATCTCTTGAGGATTTAAAGGGGATTGTCTTCTCCATGTCTCCAAAGAAAGTACCAAGTACAAATGGTTATAGTAATTTATTTTTCTATACATGTTGGCAATTTATAGGCTAAATGTCTTTATAGCCCTAGAGGAGGCAAGAAAGCACAAAAATATTTTGAAAAAGATGAATACCTATTAGAATTGTGAAAAACACGAGCCATAGGATCAAAAAATGAACAAAGACACCTTCCACACAAGAGAGCTACAAAATAATAATATGCAATATCCTCAACAAGAAAAATCTACAAAATTAACCTCAAGAATCTTCAAGGCAATCAAGAGTCCTCAAAGGTTATCAAAAGGTTATCAAAGGTATGATAATAAAATAAGGGTTGAGTGCTATATAGGAGAAGCCCTAAATGATAAAGGGATTAGATCATGGCAAGTGTCAACATCTCATGCAATGAGATACAATGATCTAATAATAGATTTTTAGTTAACATAAAAAACACTCATAAGTTTAGCTTAAGTGCATGAGGATAAATTAGACTAATAATCAATTAAATTTTAATTAATTATTAGCTAATGCATGATTACTCTAACACCCCCCTTAAGATGAACTTAGGGAGTAGCTAAAAACCCTAAAAAGCAAGAATGCATGATGGGTCTCGACAAACAAGACCTAGTGACTACCCATGTACAAACAATCCAATCTCTCGCAACTAGAGAAAAGGAGAAAATCACATGGGAAAAACTCCTCTCCAAAAGAGAGAAAGGTGAATGAAGGACTAAAAAATCTTTCAAACCAATGTGAAGCACTAAGAAGCCTCCAACCAAAAGCAATGTCCCGAAAAGAAGAGGAACATGTAGAACATCATTGAGTAGGTAATCATACATAGAATCATATATTATAATACAATATGAGAATAATAAAAAAATAAATCATGGTATCACAACATACCAAGAATCATATATTATACAATCAAGTCCATAAAGGCATATAGGGGTTATGACACCAAATTGAATAACACACAAGATGACATGGTACAACAATCACTAAAATAGATCAATGTGTAGATATACCATTAATACTCATCCAAATAAATCACAAGGACATAATAGATACCAATAATTTGATGAAAATAAAGAAAGGAACTACTATGCATCAAATGTAGAGTTTCATCATTATCTTGCCCAATTCTATATAATATTAGTAAAAGAAATAGTATTAGTACTATCCATTATTATTTTTAGCCCTTGAATACAAGTCATGACTATAATACTAGTTTGCACAATTCCATATAGTCCTTCAATGTGTGCCATAGTTATAGTACTATCTTGCATGATTCTATATAGGTCTTCAATGCAAGGATGTTTTAGTACTATCTTACATGATTCTATGTATCCCTAAAGTATAAGCTTGATGTCTTTTTTAGTTGTTGATTAAGTACATTTTAAATGTTTGATTCCCCTTTCATTTTATCTCATTTATGTTAGTACCCCATATTGCATTTCACACGGTCATATAAATTTTTAAATATCAAAAGTTTATGAGTTCATTCTATGCCTTAGCTTTAGTATCCCTCAGTCTAAAAGTCAAACTTGGCCCACAAAGTTCAAAACAAAAAAATAAGGTCAAAACATGTAACACTTGAATCCAAAAGGTTAGAAAACACATATCCAACATGAGACATTTTGTCTCATAAAATATAAATGATACACATGTCCTATATTTTGAATTTTGTAAATTCATGTTATATCACTAAAAACTATTCACATTAACCATTAATGAAAGTTTAAATTTTTAAAAACATAAAAAACCCAAAACTTATAAAATCCAAATATACCCATCTGACCTTAATATGCACAACTTTCAATTTTTCACATTTCATAAAGTTTTGCAAATTTTTTTCTATTATAATGATACTAAAAAAAGATTTCCAAAATTAAAATTATATATAACTAAAAATAATCACAAAATATCTATTATAAGATTCAAATTCAATTATAATCCAAAGAATAGAATACCATATGTAACCACCTAATATAAATGAATTTAAAAATATGAATCAACATATGTAACCACCTAATATGAATGAATTTAAAAATATGAATCAACAAATATAATCATTAGTTAATCAAAAGAATATTGTTGACATTGTAATACAATTTCATACAATTTTTAACATATCTCATTTTCTCCCAAGATCTTTCTTCCTCCAAAAATGTAACAATTCATCAAGAAAGAAAAATCCACTCTCAAAACATACATCCACTAAGAAAGGAGAGGGATAAACATTTTAGAAAAGAGAAATGATAAACCTAAAACCCATTCCTTTTCCTTTTTATTTCTAAAAATCCTAAAAGTCCTCTTTTTTCATTTCCTACCAAGAAGTCAAATCGAAAGTGGTCATATTTTTAATTAGATATTAATTAGGAAAATTCTACCATTAATAATTATAATAAAATTATTAAATTCATTTTTAATCAACTAACACATCTAACTTAATCAATTTGATCAATGTATAAAAGTCAAAATAATCTTTTAATTCAATAATTTTTTTAATATTTTCAATATTTAAAATGCATAAGGTCGATCTATTAAGGAAAAGTAGTTAACTAATTTTAAATTTTATGCATAAAGATTATTTAAAAATAATTCAAAGCAAGCATTTTATAAAATGATAAAATATAAATGAAAGCCAAGAGTTAAATAAAAATACGTAAAGAGTACAAAATTCATTTATTTATTTACAACATAGATTTAGAATTAACATCAATTTGGATCATGGTTTCACAAGATATATCTTGCAATTCAAATTGTGTGAGATAAAGAGGTTTATGCAACATATTTATCCAAATTGACTATCTCCAATTAGCCATCATGGGTGTAAAACATATGTCTACACATTCAATAAAACATCAAGCATATCTACTCTATACATTATAGTTGAAGAACATCATAAACATCCAACATGATTAATGTAAATTAAATAAAATCAATAAAATACATCAATTAAAAAATATCGTAAAGCCACGTGATCCATATAATCATCAAAAGCATAATGTTACCAAACCAAATAACATAATCAAATCACATATAATAGATATAGTGAAAATAATGAAATTGAAACACTATAATAGTCCAAACATTTAATTCATAAACTATGCATCCCATAATACATAGTTGGACACCAAAAGCCAATACAAAGCATTGCCAATAAATTAAATCAATGGTAATCCAAAACATCACCAATAAGTATAGAGGGTGATTACTAAATCATTGTGCGCTAAACAACACCTCTACGAGGCATTGAAAAGGTTAAAAAATAGAATTAAGGAACTTCACATGATAATTTGAATAACTTATTACAAAGTTTGAAAAATATGTAGGAACGCAATTTGTAAAAATTGAATGTAGTTTTATAGGATAAGCTATTTTAAAAAAAAAAATATAATTTGGTGAAAATTGAATATTTCAATGACACCGATGTTTTTGGAAAAAATAAAAAGAAGTCATTTCAACCAACTTAAGTATGAGAAAAAAAGTCATCTTTAGATATAAATAAATGACACATGCCTAGATATAACATACAATTTTGTGTTTTTTTTTTTGATAAGTAATTAGTCATAAATTTTCAAAAATATATTAAAAAAAAATTGTATCCAATCGAACTTAATCAAAATAATGAAATTCAAATTTTTAGACCTATAGCCAACAAAGTTTAAAGTGTGACACATCTTTTGAATTTGAAAAGGTTTAAAATATTGAAAGCTATGTATTTGTTTCAATCAATGTGTCTATTAAGAGTTAAGAAAATATATATTTAGAAAAATATTAATCACTCACTATTAAATTTAATAATTAGGCATATATTATATTTTATAATCTTGAAATTTTTCCAAATATACCTTTTTCATTTTATCAAATTTCAATCAAAAAAGGTTGTCAACATCAAGGGTGAAGTTGAGGAAAATATGTGAAAGCATTCCGACTCATCAAATGTTGCATGTAAAAGACAAGCTTGGCCCATAATTAAACATATATTATATTTTTATAATCTTGCATGTTTTTCAGATAACCCTTTTCATGTTTTCAATTTTTAATTAAAAAAGTTATGTCAACATCAAAGGTGAAGTCGAGAATTATATGTGAAAACATCCCAACTCACTATTTACAGTAAAAGATAGGGTTGGATTCCCAAGCTAGTTTCCATGCAAAATTTTGGGGGGCATTTTTGAAACCAAAATAGATATCCATTTATTTTTATGTAATTAGTAGATTTTTGGGGGATATTTTATTTTAAAATAATATTTCAAAAATGAATATTCAAATTTTTTAATAATGGATATATCTATTTTGAATATAGATAGTCATTTTGACAAAATAGATAAATAGTTTATCTATTTTGTCAAAATGGATATCGATTTTCAAAATAGACATATGTTTTGTCAAAACGGATATCCATTTATATGACTTACCAAGCCAAAAATAAAATAAAATTTTGATCCTAAAAAGTGTTTTGAAATTTTGGCTAATACTTCATGTGATTTTTCCCTCCACCACCACTGATTGACCCATTTTTGATCTTGCACTCACCTTTAAAAAACAAAGCATAAACAAGAGTTCATACAAAGCACATACACTTGAGGCAATACAATTTAAGTACTTAAGAGGAAATCTATATTACTATTTCACTTTTCATTGTATAAATGATGTGGGTAAAGTGTTGAGCATTCAAGGATTAATTGGGCTAGAGATCTACATAATTGAAGGTTGATTAGTGGTTATAATTTTATTTCATTTGGAGGTTCGGTTAGTCATATGAGCAAGCCATAATATATAGTTGTACCATCCACAACTAAAGTATAATATATGGTTGTAATAGATGCTTGCAAAGATGGAATATGGTTAAGAAGATTGTGACAATGTTGATTTTAAGAATCACATAGTGTTGAAATGTGATTCCCATAGTGTAATTTATCTAGAAAGAAATCATTTTAATCATGCTATCTACTAATCACACTATTGTGCAATATCATTTTGTAATGAAAATGGTTGAAACTAAGAAAGTTTAGATGGAGAATACTGAAATTCAAGTATATGTTGTTGATTCTTCAAGGAAAAACTTGTAAATATGTCTATGTATAGGTGGATAGCATAAGGAAAATGACCTATATGCCACCTATACATAGACATATTGACATATGGCATAATTTTGTGCAAATCTACTTCATTTTCCTTATGCTATCCACCTATCTCATTTACATGTATTCATATGCACCTACACTCATCCCCATTCACATGTTCACACATCCTTATATATTCACCATATTCAATTGTTTATCACACCTATACCCACACTTTTTTTCATGCACATATTATCCACCAAGATGTAACCCCTATTTTGTCCCAAGACTAGTTTTTAGTTGCAGGGTCATCATTGTGGCCATGGAATTGTCCCACCCAAATTTAAATTTGACCAACTTCTCACCTTTACCCTTCTCACCTAGGGCTTATGAAATATAACTTACAAAATATGTTGACATGTAATTATATGTAAAAGCATTCAATGAATTCACTCTAATCATCTCATAATCAAGCAATAATTCAAATATGATTCATATGTGCACACTTCAATTAGTGCTCTAAAATGAATCTAGTTCTGCACAATCATTCTAGAACCACTTGCATGACTAAATATTGATATTTTCAATCATTGTCCATTTTGGAGGTTGGTCTAAGATAACTTGTCTCACTTTAACTAATTGACAACTCTTAAAGTATATCTAAACATTGACATGCCCCTAGATATTCAAGAAGAGCAAATTAGAGTGTAATACATTAGGCCAAGAAAAGAAAAGAAAACTACATATCACGCACGATAAGTCCAAAGATGCAAAGACAAACTCATAGTATTGAATTCGTCCTTAACCCTTGGACTCATCCCTACATAATGCAAAATAATATTTTGATTCGAACACAATTTACAAGTCTAATATCCATCATTCTGATAACAAGAGCCTCAAACTTAAATCCGCATTAATCTTAAAGCCATCTTCAATTATCAAACTAAATAACTCTTATTTCTATTTACGTTTATTAATTAAATGAATCACCAAAACGTCAATATCTAACTTATAAAAAAAAAAAACCAACATTTTGTTGTTTTATTCTTCTTTTTAAAGACCAATATACTGCCAACTGCCAACATCTGCGTAGAAAAAATTTCGAGGTCTCTGCAAAGGCAAAAAAATTAACGTTTGTTTCATCTTTTTGACAATGAATGTGGGACTAATTCATAAATGGCCCTTCTCTGATTTGCTGCCGCCGTTTGTCTTTTGTCGATACACTCCATAGAATTTCTGTACGGTGCATAAATTCACCTCGGACTAGGTGTTAGCTTGTTGTGTTCCTTTTTCTTTCAGAGGTTTTAATGATGTTACAATGAAGGAAGAAACAAAAGAAACACCCATTCCAATCAAGTGTTGCATTGTCGCTTTGTTCTTATTCCTCACAAACTCTATCACTTGTTGAAACTGTTCACAAGTCCATATGCACACCAGCACAGAAAATCCATTTCGACTTAGCTCCAACTTCATAACTGGACAACCTGCCCTTGGAACAGTGTTGAGAGTTGATGCTTTCCATACAATTGAGGCCAGTAAATGAAAAACAAATATATAGATAGAGTTTTGATATAATTTTAATGTTAGCCGAATGGTTCATAAAGAGTTTATTACGGATCAAGTCTTGATAAATGTAGAAGTCTTAATATCAAAATAGAAAAGACCAAGATTATGTTTTAGGATGATTTGACATTAGCTCTAAGCTATAGGAAGTGATTACTCGTGATTTCATCTAAATGACATGTTAAGCCTTAAAACAATAAAAAAAATTACAAAGTTGATGTTGAGAATGTTCAAAAATAAAGCACTAATAGTAAAAATAATTTAATATCTCATTTAGATTTAAAACAATCATAAATTTACAAAATTGATGTTGAGAATGTTCATTATATATAAAAGAAAAGAATGGATAGAGAATAGAGAGAGAGATGCATTTCTAATTCATCAAGTGGAGAAAATACAGATGATAAAAAGGATTTAGGAGGAGGTTCTAAGTAGTCAAGTCTTTGGTTCTATGTTAAGGATACTAGCACACATAGATGTATGATCTAGGATGTTCCTATACTCACTTTCATGTTGACGTCTCCTCTAGTGCTCTAGTGTTCTCCTTAGTGTTGCTATGTCTTTTGTGATTGTTGGAGCTAAACCTATCAAAGACAACATGTGGGAAAATGGGTACATAATGGTTTGGGAAATCTGCATTAGTCAAATCCCTAGATTGAGTGAATAGTAGATAACTAGCATATTTGGGAATGTGAAAACATGTGTTCTTGAGAATAAATAGTATGTGCAGCAATAGAGGTGTGTGAAGGAGGGTTTAAGGAAGATCTAACAACTATTAAGTGTTCATAATGCCCTTGTTGGTATGTGCGTGCTTGGTTGTCCTTGATGTACCTTCCTACTGATCTTCATTTCCTTTAAAAACATCTTTTATAAATATTATACTTATTTCTAGCCCTTGGATTCATGTTAGGATTAAGGCTTTATGTAAAGGGAGGCATTTGAGAAAGAAAAATAGAAATTGAACTTGGGGAATGTCACCTCACATGGTTATTCCTAGAGGATATGAGCATATTGCACTTTTGTCCAAGATAGGAGAATGATCAAGAATGGGTACAAGAAGGTTCTTGAAAGTGACATGGGTTTAATTTTGAGTGTGAGGAATGGGCTTAAGGTAAGTTTGGTGCTCCAAATGGTTAGAAATAATCATAAACTTAGTTTCCATACAATATTTTGGGGGGCATTCTTGAAACGAATATAGATATCCATTTAATTTCTATGATATTAGTAGATTTTTAGGGAAATTTTTATTTTAAAATAATATTTCAAAAATAAATATTCAATTATTTTTCCATAATGGATATCCATTTTGAATATAGATAGCCATTTTGACAAAATAGATACATAGTTTATCTATTTTGTCAAAATGGATGTCTATTTTCAAAATAGACATATGTTTTATCAAAATGGATATCCATTTTTGACTTACCAAGTCAAAAAAGTAAAAATTTTGATCCTAAAAAGTGTTTTGAAATTTTGGCTACTACTTCATGTGATTTTTCTCTTCACCACCACTATTTGGCCCATTTTGATCTTGCACTCACCTTTAAAAAATAAAGCATAAACAAGATTTCATACAAGGAACATACACTTGAGGTAATGCAATTAAGTACTTAGAAGAAATCTAGATTACTGTTTCACTTATCATTATATAATGATGTGGGAAAAATGTTGAGCATACAGGATTAATTATGCTAGAGATCTACATAATTGAAGGTTGACTAGTGATTATAATTTTTTTCATTTGGAGGTTCGGTTAGCCATATGAGCAAGCCATAATTTATAATTGTATTATCCACAACTAAAGTAGAATATATGGTTGTAACACATGCTTGTAAAGAGGCAATATGGTTAAGAAGATTATGTGATAATGTTAATTTTAAGAATCACATAGTGTTGAAATGTGATTCACATTGTGCAATTTATCTAGAAAGAAATCATTTTAATCATGCTAGAACTAATCTCGTTGTTGTGCAATATCATTTTGTAATGGAGATGGTTGAAACTAAGAAATTTTAGATAGAGAAGATTGGAATTCAAGTATATACATTGTTGATTCTTTAAAAAAACTTGTAAATATATCTATATAAAGGTGGATAGCATAAGGAAAATGACCTATATGTCACATATACATAGACATATTGACATATGGCATAATTTTGTGCAAAGCCATTTTCCTTATGCCATCCACTTACCTTATTTACATGTGTTCATATTCACCTACTCTCATCTTCATTCACACGTTCACACATCCTTATATATTCACCATATTCAATTGTTTATCACACCTATACCCACACTTATTTTCACGCACACATTATCCACCAAGATGTAACCCCTATTTTGTCCCAAGATTAGTTTATAGTTGCAAGGTCATCCTTGTGTCCTTGGACTTGTCCCACCCAAATTTAAATTTGACCAACTTTTCACCTTTACCCTTCTCGCCTAAGACTGATGAAATACAACTTACAAAACAAGTTGATATGTAATTATATGTGAAGACATTCAATGCATTCATTCTAATCATCTCTTAATCAAGCAATAATTCAAATATGATTCATATGCGCACACTCATTTTATAATACTGTCAGGGTAGTTGATGCTCAACAGCAATGTCTGGCAACAATTTGCATGAAAAACAAGTATAAAAAATACCAAAATTTTGTTCTTTTATTCTTCTTTTTAAAGACCAATATACTGCCAACTGCCAACAGCTGTGTAGAAAACATTGCTATAACGTTCGAAAGGCAGAAAATTAATGTTTGTTTTATCTTTTTCTCAGTGAATGTGGGACTAATTCATAAATGGCACTGCTCTGAATTGCTGCCGCCGTTTGTCTTTTGTCAATACACTGCAAACAATTTCTGTACGTTGCCTAAATTCACCTCGCACTAAGTGTTAAGCTTGTTGTGTTCCTTTTGTATTGAATATTTTTGTTTCTTTCAGAGGTTTTAATGTTTTTACAACGAACGAAGAAACAAAAGAAACACCCATTCCAATCAAGTGTTGCATTGTCGCTTTGTTCTTATTCCTCACAAACTCTGTCACTTGTTGAAACTGCTCACAAGTCCATATGCACACCAGCACAGAAAATCCATTTCGACTTAGCTCCAACTTCATAACTGGACAACCTGCCCTTGGAACAGTGTTAAACTTGATGCTTTCCATACAATTGAGGCCAGTAAATGAAAAACAAATATATAGATAGAGTTTTGATATAATTTTAATGTTAAGTGGTTCTTATTTTATTGATGAAGCTGAATGGTTCATAAAGAGTTTATTACGGATCAAGTCTTGATAAATGTATAAGTCTCAATATCAAAATAGATGAGACCAAGATTATGCCTTAGCATGATTTGACATTAGCTCTAAACTATAGGAAGTGATTACTCGTGGTTTTATTTAAATGACATGTTAGGTCTTAAACAATAAAAAAATTATAAAGTTGATATTGAGAATGTTCAAAAATAAAATACTAATAGTAAAAATCATTTAATATCACATTTTAGATTTAAAACAATCATAAAGTTACAAAGTTGATGTTGAGAATGTTCATTTTATATAAAATAAAAGAATGGAATGAGAACAGAGAGAGGGAGAGCAAGGGGGGGGAGAGGAGAGGGAGGGAGAGGGGTTCTAAGTAGTCAAGTCTTTGGTTCTATGTTAGGGATACTAGCACATATAGTCATGTATGATCTAGGATGTTCTTATACTCACTTTCATGTTGGTGTCTCCTCTAATGCTCTAGTGTTCTCCTTGGTGTTGCTATGTCCTTTGTGATTGTTGGAGCTAAAATCAAAGACAATTTGTGGGAAAATGGGTACATAATGGTTTGGGAAATCTGCATTAGTCAAATCCCTAGATTGAATGAATAGTAGATAACTAGCATATTTGGGAGTGTGAGAACATGTGTTCTTGAGAATAAATAGTGTGTGCAGCAGTAGAGGTGTGTGAAAGAGGGTTTAAGGAAGATCTAACAACTATTAAGTGTTCATGATGCCCTTGTTGGTATGTACGTGCTTGGTTGTGCTTGACGTACCTTCCTAACAATCTCCATTTCCTTTAAAAACATCTTTTATAAATATTATGCTTATTTCTACCCATTGGATTCATGTTAGGATTAAGGCTTTATGTAAAGGGAGGCATTTGAGAAAGAAAAATAGAAATTGAACTTGGGGAATGTCACCACACATGGTTTTTCCTAGAGGATAGGAGCATATTATAAAATTAATAAATTTATATTTCAAAATTATATATATCAAATCTCATAAATTTTTAAAATTTTAAATAGAATATTAAACGGTTTTTATCAATGATAAATAATTTTGTTAATGTTGTTTCAAAACTTAACCAAATCTTATATAGCAAAAACATACATTATTAATTACATCACTACCTACCTATCTAATTATTTATTATTTTCTTTAGGTAGTTAGCAATATATGAAATTTATTTGGCAAAAAAATAAGATAATAAAATTGTAATCTTTATGGAGAATGGAGTGGCAAATGAAGGCATGGAAAGATTTGGTTTAGGAGGATCAACATTCAAATAGAAAGAGGTTTGATGTGAAGTGTAGGCACCTAAAATTCACTAACTCTTGAATTTACATTTCCTTAATTAATTAATTAATCTCTAATTAACCACTTTCCCAAATTTTCATAATTAATTAAATAATTTTTATTTAATTAATTTTTACTCTCATAATTAATTGTTCTCCCGCTTTTTCCCTAAGGCTAATTGATTAAATTAAATTAATTAAATAGCCTTAGCCCATTTTAATTTTTCCTACTTAAATAATTAGTTAATTAAGCTTCATTAGCCCCTACTAAATTTTCTTCTATTTTTAAATTATCAAACTTGTCATCATATGACAAGTGTCTAAATTCCCTTTAATGCGCACACATGTGTGAGCATGCCCCCTCAACCCACTCCCTTGCTCACACATGTGTGACCATTCAAGAATATAATATTAAAATCCTCTCATACTTCCACCTCATATTTGTCTTATGTGACCTACTCCCACTACTTGTTGAATGCACAAGACAACTGAGAGGGCGCGGTGAATCAATTGTACATTAAAACATCAAAACCCTCATTAACATTCAGATCTACATTAGTCCTTAAACCCTTAACAACCATTAAACCCTTATCATGGATTAGCAGAATATAAACATGAGAAATGGTAATGAAAACACATCCAAACATATGAGAACACCAAATTTATGTGGAAAAACCAAGAAGGGAAAAATCACAGTGAGGATTGGCTCACAATATAAAGTAATTGCAAGACTGAATACAATAGGCTCACTGTCGGAGGGTTGACTGCCCAAAAGAAAGAAGGGATCACTACCAATGGCTCACTCCCAGATTAGAAAGAAGAAGAAAGAAGATTGTTACAATGAGAAATCCACCTTAGAGCAACATAAAAGATCCACCACTGCATCACCAACTCATTCGCACTCTCTCTGAAGAATGTAGACACCTTTTGCTCACTGCTACTAGTAGTCTTAGGAATTAAAGCTCACATTACATTTCACACTTTTACACTTCACATCTCAACACTTCACATCACACACACCACACTCACATCCTCCATCAATCCATCACACATATATACTATCCTCAACCTTGAAAATAATCTACAAGGTCGACTATGCACCTCAAGCATACAAATTCAAATTAGGTTAGCACCAAAACATTCCCACGATGGAGATAAATGAAGGCGGACCACAAAAAAACTTAATTATGACCCAAATCCACATATACACACCATAGCACGCTTCCAAAAACACCAAATCATATATGCAATTATTGTAAACACCCAAGGTTGTTCAAACCTATATTAACACCATTAAACATTTAAGTACATGTGTCCTTTGATCCAAAGATGACTTGCATACCACACACAACACTTAAACAAAATCTAGAATATTTCATCAATGCCCTAAATTCCAACAAATCCTTCACAAAAACATACACTTGAAGAACATAATCATTATGTACACCCAGTTAACCTTCCACACACTGTAACTCATGAATCTAACCTTTTGGAGTACCAAAACTCAAACAACTTAGACTGAAGATAGATATGAACACTATAAGAACACCTCAAGATCCACAAGACCAAAAACCACAACATGGAGAAATATGGAGCAAAACCATTTCTCCCAGACAACACTGCATCGTAGTTCACACACTGATGAACACAACTTCTTCTGTCGAACGATCCAAAACATAAAACTTTGGATATAACATCTCTGATCAACATATCCAAACCACACAAGAAAATCTTCAACCATGAAGAAATACAAAGAAAAAAATTGAACACAGCTGCCACATTGAACTCTCTTTTAATCAATTTTTCTCAAAAGAACTTGGAAACCAAGCACCACAAACACCATCTCAACATCTACAATACCTTCTCAGCATCTTAGCCACACAAGAGGTTGAACATCCACAAAAACATGCTCATCAAAGCAACACTATAGGTTGACATCAATGAGACTACTAATGACAACATAATGCAACCAATCAAAGCATCTTCATAAGTTGACATCAATGCAACAACAAAGCTCTATTGACATCAATGACAACACAAACTTCCAACAATCTCCCCCTTAGTCACTGATGGCAACATATGATATAAAAAACCATCAATAACAACAATAACTTTGATCACCAACACATATACTACACATTAGTGCACACTGATCCATCTTACACAAAACTTCTCTCCCCCTTTTCCATATGTTTTTGCAGCTAAATTTCTTCCCTTTGACATCAATGGCAAAGGGAAACACATATTTCCTATTTACTTCCCCTTTGACATCAATCAAATATAAATTTTCTCTGCAACTTCCTTTTCAAATCACTTCTCTATACACTCCCCCTTAGGAGTACACAACATGTTGCATCAACCAAAAATCACTGCAACCTACACTTTTCCTTTTTCTACTCATGTCCTTTGACATAACTAATAAGTAACAACATCTAAATGCTTACTCTCTTCCCACACAATGACAACACTTACTCCTCCTAACTGTAACAACCAACAATGCCACTACCTGCTCCCCCTGAGAGGTATCCACCAACATCAATCGAGAACAAGGAATGAATCTTGGAATCCACTAGATTGATGCATAACCTTATGCATATAATTGAAAGAAGGAAGGGAAATAACCCATCACTTCTCTTGGAGATTCTCAAATGAATCCTTAGGAAGAGCCTTTGTGAAGATATCTACAACTTGATCTTTAGTAGGCACATACTCCAACTTCACCTCATTCTTTGCAACTTTTTCTCTCAAAAATTGATACTAAATTGGGATATGCTTTGTCCTTGAATGCATTACCAGATTCTTTGAAATATTGATAGCACTTGTTTTATCACATAAGATAGGAATTGGTTCATCATATGACACTCTGATATCATTCAATGTTTGCTTCATCCACAAAACCTGTGTGCAACATGATGTTGCATCAATGTATTCTACCTCTATAGAAGATAAAGACACCTAATCCTACTTCTTTCTTAGCCATGAAACCAACCTTCTTCCAAGCAATAAAGCACCACCTCTTGTACTTTGTTTGTCATCCACACAACCTTCTCAATCTGCATTTGTATAAGCACTTAGAGAGAAATCAATATCCTTTGGATACCACAAGCCATGTTCTAGAGT
Source organism: Sequoia sempervirens (assembly GCA_007258455.2). Taxonomy (NCBI): domain Eukaryota; kingdom Viridiplantae; phylum Streptophyta; class Pinopsida; order Cupressales; family Cupressaceae; genus Sequoia; species Sequoia sempervirens. The sequence goes on along the minus strand of VDFB02273682.1, from coordinate 50,943 downwards.
GCCCTTCAAATATATGAATATTATTTTTACTGCTATCACATGTGACTCTTTGGGATCTTCTTGAAATCTAACCACAAGACAAATTGAATGCATGATATCCACTTTAGTAGCAATTATGTATAGCAGTGCACCAATCATTGATCTATACTTGCTCTGATAAGCCTTAGGATATTCTTCATTCTTACTCAACTTGCAACCAATAAACATGGGAGTACATATCAGTTTAGAGTCTTCCATTCCAAACGTCCTTAGAATTTCCTTGACATACTTTGATTTTGATATGAATATTCCTTCCTCTATCTAATTGATTTGTAGCCTAAGGAATAAATTCATCTCCCCAAACATAGACATCTCAAACTCTTTTTGCATCTCTTCTACAAATTTCTTGCACATACTTTCATTTCCTCCAAATATTATATCATCAACATACACATCCACAATCAAGATTTGATCTTTCTCAACTTTAAAATAAAGATTGCTATATGTGGTACCTTTGTTGAATCCCTACTGCAATAAGTACCTATTCAATCTTGAATACCAAGCTCTAGGAGCTTGCTTGAGCCCATATAATGCCTTCTTCAATCTATAGATCATGTTAGGATTATCTGATAACTAAAATCCTTTTGGTTGTTCAATGTATACCTCTTCTTCCAACTTACCATTCAAGAATGCATACTTGACATTCATCTATAAACTTTGAAATCCTTATGTGCTGCAAAAGCCAAAAACATCTTAATAGCCTCCATCCTTGCCACCAAATAAAATGTATCCTCAAATTCTATTCCTTCTACTTGTGAGTAGCCTTCACACACAAGTCTTTCCTTGTTCCTAACAACTTCTCCATTCTTATTTAGCTTGTTCCAAAATACCCACTTAGTTCCAATCAAATTCTTGTTTTTGGTCTTGGGACAAGTTCCCAGGTTTGATTCTTCTCAATCTGCATTAATTCTTCTTTCATAGCCTTGATCCAAAATTCATCTTTGCATGCCTTAATCACTGTTTTCGGTTTAACTTTGGAAAGTAAACATAGATTTACTTATTATTCTATCATAGCAACCTTTCGTCTTGTCAATACACTTATGCTTTTGTCACCAATGATCTAATCTTTAGAATGATTCTTTTGCACATACTTAGGGGTCTTAGGGATCCTTTTCAGAGCTTCTTCCTCTTCAACCTGCACTTCTTTTTCCTTACCTTCATCTTTATCTTCTTCTCTGCAAGAGGACTCATCTAATTAATATCCTTTTATCAGTACTGAGCTTTAATGTAAGCCTTCATCCACTTTGACACTTGCACTTTCAATAATCCTTTTTAGCCTCTTGTTGTAGCACTAATAAGCCTTCCTTTTTGTAGAGTATCCAAGGAAGATTCCTTCATCAAATTTTGCATCAAAATTTCCTAAGTTTTCTTCATCTCTTCTAATATAGCATTTCCTTCCAAACACTCTGAATTATTTGACAGTAGGATTTCTTCCATACCATAACTCATAGGGAGTCTTTGAATTGTTTGTCCTTGCTTTCCCTCTATTAAGTATGTAGATTGCAGTATAAATTGATTCCCTCCATTATAAATTCAATAAATTTTCTTCCTTCATCATTTTCCTTGTTGCTTCCTGAACTATTCTATTCTCCCTTTCCACAACTCCATTCTACTAAGGAGTCCTAGGAGCTGACAAATGTCTCTTTATTCCATGATCTTCACAAAAATGGTTAAACTCATTGGAGGTGAACTCTCCACCTTTTTCAGATTTTAAACATTTGATTTTCATATCCATCTCATTCTCAACCATAGGTTTAAATTCCTTAAACTTATCTAGAGCTTCTAATTTTTATTTGAGAAAAGTTACCCAATTCATTCTAGAGTAATCATCAATCAATAACATGAAATACATGTCATCTTGAAAACTTCTTGTTCATGTAGGTCCACAAAGGTTTGTATGCACCAACTCCAAAGGTCCTGCAGTAGAATATTCTTTGAAATTGAACCTTTTTCTTGTTTTCTTCCCAACCTGACATTCCTTGCAAATTGCATTTATAGGCTTTGTAATATTTGGAAAATCTAACATAGTTTGAGCAAAGTTGAACCTCACTAGGCTATCAAAATTGATGTGGCACATTCTTCTATTCCATAGCCAACTTTCATTGATTTGAGTCATAAATCACATACCATTAGCACCCTTAAGCTGATAAATATTTCCATCTATCCTTCTTGTGGAAACCAGAGTTTTGGAGCCTTTTTTGATCTCACAACCACCATCTTGAAATACAATATTATATCCTTTGCTACACATTTGTCCTACACTTAGAAGATTATGTTGGAGACCCTTAAAATTAAGGAAATCATCTGTATTATGCTTTCCATCAAAACTAATTGATTTTCCACATATCTTAGTAGATGTATCATTCCCAAACTTAACAAGACCACCTTCAAACTTCTCAATTTTAACAAACTTACTTTTATCACTTGTCATGTGATTTGAGCATTTGTTGTCAATAATCCAGTAAATTTTGTTCTCTCTAGCATGAAAAGAAATCACCATAGTTCCATTATGACCTTCTTCTAGAGAAAATTCCTTCATACATCTCTCAAAGTTAGCATAATTAGTTCCAACATTTAGAGCCATGAAATATAATTCATCATTTTCATCATCCAGGTAATCAAATTCATCATCAAATATACTGGCATCTTGTTTAACATAATAACTTCTCTTAATTGATTTACCTCTATTCTCCTTAAATTTTCCATTTGAAGCTTTGACTGGACATCTTGAAGCATAATGACCTATCTTTCCACAATTGAAGCATTTGAAAGGTAAACTACATTTTTATTTTCTAGTGCCCTTTTTGAATCTCCTCACAAAGTTTGTTTCTAACTCATCAAACTCATCCATATATGATTTCACATTCTTCTCTACTTTTCCAATTTTAAAAGTAGTCTCTTTTCTTGAATCACTTGGACCAAACTCTCTCAATTCAAAAGTAGTTAAAGCACTTATGACTATAATATTTGGGTAGAGTTCTCAATACCTTCTTTACCACCTCATCTTCTTCAAGTTTTCTACCAAGACCTCTAATGGAATTGGCAACTTCATCCACTCTACACATGTAGCCTGTAATATCTTCATCTTGTATCATCTTTAGGATTTCAAACTTAGTCTTCAAAATTTGCATCGTTGCTTGCTTGACCTTATCATCTCCTTCATAGACACTTTCCAGTTTCTTCTAGATTTATTTAGTAGGTTTTAGCTCATAACCTTCACAAGTTCTGAATTAGAAAGACCACTCAAGAGAGCATACCTTGCTTTTACATTGTTCTCATAATCCTTGATCTCATCATCAATTGGCGGTCCATTGTAGGCATTGTATATCCATACTAAATTGACTTTCAAACTCCAAACCCTAGGAAAACAAGGAAACCTTCCATCCTGGTCTTCCAAAATGCATAATCAAATCCATCAAACAGAGGAGACTCCTTGTGTGTTATTGAATCTATCTCAAGTGGTTAAGCTTTCTTCTAAGGAACCTTGCTTTGATACCAATTTTTGAATGCACAAGACAACTGAGAGGGGGGGTGAATCATTTCTACATTAAAACATCAAAACCCTCATTCACATTTAGATCTACATTAGTCCTTAAACCCTTAAAAACCATTAAACACTTATCATGCATTAGCAAAATATAAACATGAGAAACAGTAATACAAACACATGAGAACACCAATTTACATGATAAACCCAAGAAGGGAAAAACCACAACAAGGATTAGCTCACAATATAAAGTAATTGCAACACTAAATATAATAGGCTCCTTTCCCAAAAGAAAGAAGGGATCACTGCCATATTAGAAAGAAGAAGAAAGAATATTTTTACAATTATAAATCCATCTCAGAGAAACATAAAAGATCCACCACTACATCACCAAATCATTCACACTCTCTTTGAAGAATATAAACACCTTCTGCTCATTTCTTCTAGTAGTCTTAGGAATTAAAGCTCACACTACATTTTTTACTTTCACACTTCACACCACACAACACACTCACATCCTCCATTAATTCATTACACATATATATCATCCTCAACCTTAAAAATAATCTACAAGGTCGACTATGCACCTCAAGCATACAAATTCAAATTAGGTCATGTTGAACACCCGAAATACTGATAGGGGGGATGAATCAGTATTCCATTAAACCATTTACATAATATCCAACCAAGCAATAGGACAACTCTAGTTGTAACTAATAGTGAAAGCATGGAATCAACACAAGATGAAAATACACATGAGCACTAGTATTTTTTTACGTGGAAAACCCAAAATGGGAAAAACCATGATGAGGATTAACTCACAATATAATTGTTATCAACAGGAGTGCACCCGCATGCAAAAGCAAAGATGCTTTGCAATCCTATGTAACATGGGAAAACTTTCATGTTATGGGTACCCTATGTTAAAAGTTAACCTCTGGATTATAGGTCGACTTCCTTTATGATTTTATAATGATGGATTGTAAACTTTGATGGCAAAGGGCATAAGGCTTTAAAGGAATGCATGAACTAAACTTTAAAATGGAAGGTGATGCACCTAATGATGAAAACTTAATCTACAACCTGACTCACAAATGACTTTTCAATATTTCTACTTGCACAACCAAATCTGACAACTTAATCACCTGAATGTTTCATACAAAGGCTTTGACAGAATATCTCTTTTGAAGGAAAACTCCATGCACTAAGTATAGGTGAAGTGAAGCCTACATTTCAAAATCAATGATAATTTTGAAGTCGGACTTATAAACTCACGGGCTCCCCCTAATATGATTATGTTTTTTGACCTTGAATTCATAGACCATGGCAATAATTCAAAATGATTTGGTTTCTTTTTTATGTTAAATAATAGTTAAAAGCACTCATCATTTGAATTAGGGAAAACTTGATAATATTGAACCCTAAATCATTTCCTATTTTTCACATTCATTTATGATGAACTTGGAGGGAGTCGCCATGATGCTAGGGTTTGGAACTCGAATCTTCACATTCTCAGCATGTTTCATCGATTTTCCTTTGGAAGTCACTGGAAATTCAAGGTAAGTACTTTACAGTTCATAAATCTGAGATTAAACTCCATTTTGAAAGCTTTTTTTTTTGCTTTTAAGCCACAGATTGAACTATATTTTTTGATAAATTTCTATGGTGTCTTCATTGTTGATGCCATTTGTTCATTCTAAGGCCACCATGAAGCTTTTCGACCTGAGCATTTGGAGGGGAACTTTGTCTATTAAGGTGCCTAAATCTCCATAAAATCTGCAAGGTAAGCTAAAATTCGACCCTTCTCATGCTCTTTTATTTCTACCTATGAATCATCCAAGCTGCCATAGTTGAATCTTCATCTCTTGTGTATTCTCCTACGATGAAATGTATCTTTGTAGCTTCTGAATGTGTCTTCAAAAAGACAATACTTGTTCAGTTTTTCTGATCAATTTTAGCATTTTTAGCTTCACTTTACCACTACACTATGGTCATGGGATTATCTCCATTGGTGTGCTTAAGAGTTTTAGAAACCCTAAGCCATGGCTTGAGTATTTGAGAGCTTCTTGTGCATGTTTTGGAAACTATGGTGAAGAAAACTCCATTTGGGAATAAGATTATTCTTTATGCTCTACTAACCACGTCTGCTTCGGATAAATTTGGATCCTTATTGTCAATTTTCTCTCGTTCTTCTAATTCTTATGAATCATCATCATCATAGTCATGGCTTGTTGTTTCTCTATTCATAAATAGTAACACAAGCAGTGTGGGGAAGATCATGGTTCTGCTTGTATACGTCCTCCTTCTGTAAAATATTTCCATCTTAGAAATTTAGCTCAGTGGAATGTTCACTTTAAGGGTGTTAAATGCTACTATCATGAAATAATTTCACATTGCAATATTACTATCTTTTAGTGTTGGTTTCATATAGATTGAGGCTGCTCCTCCATGAAATGACTGTCCATCATCTTGCTATGGATTGCTCACCTATTACATTACTGTGCTACTTTGTTTTATTGATCTATTCTTGGTATCATTTCAATTATAATTAATGAGATCTCATGACTTATGCCTTTAGACTGCTCTGTTGTCTTGAATCTACACCTTCATTGTATGAAATTGGCATTGGCTATAGATCTTACTTGACTATTTTAAATTGACTTAAAGACTATCCTCTAAAGTTTTAATTTGAATTTGCTTCTTTATTCATCACTTTGAAAGGGCATCATTGATTGTTCTTTCATTCTATCCATCTTTACTGTCTTGAAACTCTTTGAGAATGATGAAGAGGGAAAGTTCCTTTCTCCCTATGTTGAAGACTATAAGACTATGATTACCCCTTGATGTTTTGTGACAACAGTCTCATTATATGATTGTTCTTTTGATCTTTTGTGTATGCTCTCATGTGTGAATGCATATTGGGAGAGTGTCTCCTTGGTAACATACAATTAAAAGACATGTGAAGACTGTAATGCTTCTACTTCTCTCTTGAAAATGAGAGAATGTAGTATGTTGGGCTTGACCCCTGTGGGAGCCACATTTTTTCCCACATATTGAAATGTTGAACATGATGAAACAGTAATGAAACATGTACATGTACCCGCACAGTGAACAAACAAGTTAGATAAAAAAAGTGAAATTCAATTTTCTTCTAATGATTTGCTTTGGATATCTTCATACAATTGTTCATTCGATGATCTCATCTTGCACTTTTGCATTCATCAAATAATGGCTCAATTGATTTAATGCCTCATAGTTGTAAGTTATATGTTTGTTGATAGGATATATGATCAGGTTCATATCTAGGGCTCTAACATAACTTTTTCAATCAACTGTAGGTTCTTTTGAAGACTGGGTATGAGAGGGGCTTGAAGACAAGAAGACCCATCTAAAGATAGGGGAATCAAAACCAACATTTCCAAGCAATGATGGATATATTTCTTTTCATGTGTTCTTTGATATTTCTATCTTCAGATGTATAGCTTGCTTTCCATGTTGCATTTAATTAATTTAGTCATTCCCAAGGCTTGTGTGGGACTTTTAAACACTCTTTTATCTTCAAAGCATGAAACAACAATGTTTATGCAATCTTGTATTTCTTTGATTTCAAAATGAATAAAATGCAACATTACTATGCAATTTTGATAAATCTTTTGTTGTGAAATTTACATAATCAACTAAATTCCATTTGAGATACTTCATTGCAAATGAATTGTCAGCATAAAATGAATGTTCCTTTCACCTTAAATGTAATTAGTTGTTCTAGCTCTACCAAATTGAATTGAGGTGAAATTTTGGTAACCGTAATATATCCAGATATAGAATATTACAAGGGCTCACTACCAGGAGACACTATCCATGAAGGCTCACAACCTGAAATAATTTACAAAACAGAGTATGGCTCACTGCCAAGAGATGAATTGAGATAGAATGCACTTCCCTTGTGCTTGAGTTCAATTCCTGTGAAGCATTGAATACAAAAAACTTCTTTGTACAATATACTCAGCAATTATGTCTACTCATACATACAATTTCATACAATCACATTCTCTGAATTTCATCCTTTCTCTATCTCACATCTTCACTTGCTTTCTCGCTCACTCACTCACTCTTCTTCACAAAAATGTCTTACATATATATCATATATATTCGCTTTCAATAATTAGGTCTGCCTAATTAGAGAAACCCTATTTTAAATCAAAACTAACTCTTTTTGCATTTTCCTCAAATAATATTAATCTTCATGCCCAACACAATCATGTAATGTATGGTATCAACCGGCACAAACCTAAGATAGATCTCTTTAGCATTCACAACACATATTTAATCTTCTTGATTCAAGTTCATAATTAGGTTGGCCGGAGTTAGACCTAAACCATCAAAGACTTCACATGTATACGCAATTTGTCAAACGTGTAACACAAAAACTTTTTAACACATCAAATTCTCCTTTAGATGACATCGGATAACTTATCTTCAACTTCGTAAGGTGAGATAATTAAATATGAGAAGATGTGGAATCTCCCACATCAATGCACTATATAGAAACTTAATGTAATTCTCAAAGTAAAAAATTGTTACCCATATCTTCCAAATGCATTCACATATCATCAAAAAAGTTTGAGGAAAGATGAAACTTGTAGTCCTAAATCTATGTACAAGGTCCTATAGAGATATCTTTCTTTGTGGTAAAATCTGGACCAAAAAACCAACACATGAACACTGTTCACCAAACTACTGGTAACAATATCTTTCCAATCATATAGCCAAGTCAACTGAAATCTTGTCAGTGGATGCAAATGATGTCAAGGTAGAACATAATATTAGCTTCTGATCAAATTTAACAAAATAAGATAATTCGGATCAAAATACCAAATCAACAAACTTCTAGTACCAGAGAGATCATAGCTCGACCCATTATTACCGTAGCAACTATTGATCTATACAAGTAGTGTACATCAATGACAATCTACCAATTTCCATAGTTGACATCAATGAAAACCTTCCAGTTTCCAACAATCTCCCCCTTTTTTATTGATGACAACACATGATGTGAAAAACCATAAAAAAATCTTCTTCTCAATTTTTCATTTCTCTCCCCCAAAAATTGTTCAAAATAAAATTTTCGCATGGTACCTTCTCTCCCCATTTGACATCAATGGCAAAGGATGAAAATATATTGAGTTTTTTAACAATTTCCTTTACATACCTAAATACTCCCCCTTAGGAGTACATCCAAAACAATAGCTATAATCAACTGGAGGTGGTTGTCTCTTGAAGTTTGCTAAGAGTACCTATACAAGAGGATTTTCCTTCATCCTAGAGCTTCTTTTCTTCTAACAAGGCTCTGCATAGATAATTAAGATCAACTAGGATGTATTTTCCTTCAACCAGAATCCTGAGAGTAACATTTGATTTCAAAATCTTATCAGCCAGAGAAAGAGCATAGTAGATAGGTGTGTACTTAATCTTTATTAGATCTCTAAGCTTCCCATATTGATCAATCATTTCTCCTTTTTCCTTATGTAATTCAAGATATTCTTCATGCATATTTGGTAAACCATACCAAGTTTGATCATCCATATCTAGAGCTGGATTAAAGGTGTTGGATGCATACTTTATTTGTGTCTCAATTGTGTCCTCAGCATCCTTGAATCTTTGAATTGTATCAACCCATGTCTAACAAAATGAGAATATATTTTTGGCCTCTTTTTCACACTCTTGAACCTCTTTAAGTTTCTCAAGTTTCTCAACTGCTTGACTCTTCAGTTCTTTGAATTTATTATTCAATGAATTTGTTCTTTCCACTATAAACTGTGAAGAACTGGTGATTTCTCTAGGAACTATCTGAAGATGTACATTTTTCCTAGATAGTTGGTTGAGTATCCTTCAATAAATGCATTTATGTCATGACATGACATCATATCGAAAGTGGGTATTAAATTTTCTAATTATTGCTCCCCCTTAGCCACTACCTGGATTTAATTTTTGACATGATTATCTGCACCAGAGAATGGCACAGATGAAATTGATACTTTTGATTCTCCTTGCTTTTCAGATTCCCCTTCATTTCTCCAGATCCTTTCCATATCCTTCTTAACCTCTACTAGATCAATCTTAGTGATTGGTTCATATCTTTTTACTAGATTGTCTCTTTTGATGTTTCTACTTCTGCAGTCTTTGACAAAGTGTTATGGTTTGTTGTAATTATAACAAACAACATTCTTCCAACCAAATTATCCTTTATTCAATATATATCTGCACTGGTTAGCCTTGTGTCCAAATAAATTATAGTGATAACAGTAGCCTTTGAAAATCATCTTGTTCAACATCTGACTTCTGCATTCTATAGCTTTATGTCCAATACTTTTGCATTTAAAACACCAAACAGTGAATGATAAAGTATTTTGATTCTTTCCATCATTCTATTTTATTCTATTTCTACAATCTTTTCCTCTATGTCCAAGCCTATTGCATGAATAATAGATACCATTAAAAGATGAGTACCTTTGAGCATTAGGTTGTCTAATAGGAATCATCCTGATATTACTTCTGTGATTCTTGATCTGTATGCCATTTCCTTGAGTCTTCCTTTGATTATCAATCATGTTAGGGGATTGATTTTCTTTTGAACTTTGTCCTTCTTCAAGTCCTAAACCACCTTTATCCTTATATTTTTTTTGTCTTGCAATCAGTTCATCCAACCTTGTAGAATTGGTTTTGAATCTATCCTCATGATCTCTTGCTTTCTCTATATCTAATTTCAAAATTACTACTTCTTGTTCAAGCTTTGTACATTCATCAACCTTGCTCTGAATTTCGGCTTTCTGACAATCCTCAATTATTTTCTTTTCTTCCACTTGTTCTTTTAGTCTAGTAATGTCCTCATCTTCTTTCTTCAATTTATCACTAACTTCTCTATATCTCTCCTTGAATTTCTTGATTTTTTCTCTTAGTTTCTTGATGCACTCATTTGCTTCCTTTAGGATATCCTTCAAATCCTTGTTTTCTTCTTCTATTTTGTCAAGATCTTCAAGAGAAATTTCAAGTTCACCATCATTATCTAGGATAAAATATTCTTCAATATGTTTCACAAGAATCTCTTCAAGAGGAATAGGAAATCTCTTATCTCCCATGAGTTCAAATTTCAGGACCTTCCTCAAGCTATTAGATTTCTTTAGAGGAACCAAGCTCTGATACCAATTGTTGAACAATCAGAATACTCAGAGGGGGGGTGAATCAGTATTCCATTAAACCATTTATATGATATCCAACCAAACAATAGCACAAATCTAACTGTAACTAATAGTGAAAGCATGGAATCAACACAAGATGACAATACACATGAACACGAGTATTTTTTTACATGGAAAACCCAAAATGGGAAAAACCATGGTGAGGATTAACTCACGATATAATATATCCAGATATAGAATATTACAAGGGCTCATTTCCAGGACACACTGTCCTTGAAGGCTCACAACCTGAAATAATTTACAAAACATAGCATGGCTCACTGCCAAGAGATGAACTGAGATAGAATGCACCTACCTTGTGCTGGAGTTCAATTCTGGTGAAGCACTAAATACAAAACACTTCTCTATACAATATACTCAAAGTTGCTTAAGTTAATGTGGTGGTTCCATATCTAGGATTTCCTTGACCTTAGCTAGATCTACTTCAATTCCCCTTCATGATAAAATGTATCCTAAGAGTTTTCCTAAAGTGACACAAAAGACACACTTCTTGGGGTTCAAGCATACCTTGTACTCTTTGAGTCTATCAAAGATTGGTCCTAACACCTCTAGATGTTCCCTCCTTATTCTTGACTTAGCCAAAATATCATCCACATAGTCTTCTAAAGTCTTGTGAATTATGTCATGAAAAAATAGTCATTTCTCTCTTATAGGTGGCTCTAGCATTCTTAAGACCAAATAGCATCACGTTCCAACAATATGTTCCCCATGGACATGTAAATACTATTTTATGTTAATATACTTTGGCTATCATGATTTTATTGTACCCTTAGAACCTTTCCATGAGTGAAATAATTTCATGTCCAACTACCAAATCTCCAATGATTTCAATATTGAGTAAAGGAAAATCATCCTTGGGATATGCCTTGTTCAAATATCTAAATTTTGTGCATATCCTTATGCCCCCAGTGGGTTTTGAGACTGGTACGAGGTTTGAAACCCACTCTGGATAATCTATTGGTTTGATGAGCCCCACATCAAGAAGCTTCTATAACTCCAGTTTGACCAATAATGTTATTTGTGGATGCATTTTTCTCAACTTCTGCTTTACCGATTTAGCTTGAGGATGAACTGTAAGATGGTGAACAACTACTTCAAGATCAAGGCATGGCATGTCTGCATAGGACCACACAAAATTTATGTTTTTGTATTTTAGGAAAGCTACCAAGTTTTTTTTCTCTTTATCAAGGAGTGATTAAACATAAAAAGGTAATTTTTGGTGGCTCCTTTGTCCCTACATTGACTAGATTGGACTTCTCAAAAAGCATTGCTGATTTTTCTTGATGTATTAGACTAAGTGGAAGATTTAATCCCTCATTCTTCGGCACCTTAGAGAGGTTTTCACCTTTGGATATGTCCTTAATTTTTACTATTTTTTGATCAAAAAGTTCCACAGTATGGTTTTCACGTAGGGACCGAGACATGATTCTCATATTTTCCATTTTGCGACTGAGGGATTCAATTGTTTCCCCATAGTATGCTTGCATTTCCAGATCAATATCAAAACTTGCTCTATGATCCCCAAATGGTAGTTGGTCTCTAAGCCCCATGAAATTAGAGATAGCCTCATCGTTTTCAAATGAATCTAGAATAGGTGGTTGTCATTGGTCCCAATTTATAAGTTGGGGATAGACTAGTTTCAATTCAGTGATTTGGCTATTGGAAGTGAAGGATGTGGTGGTGATCATGAATATACAAGTATCCTCAAATAATTCTGTGATATTTATGGGAAATTCATCGATGGTATCATTATGTGATGTAGGTAACTAAGAGGAAGGTTTGAATCCCTTAACAGAAGCACCCATTTCCAAGAAGGGTGACTTTACTCGTGGTACATCTAAGACCAATATTTCTAGGTTATTTCTTAGGAGAAAGAGGTTCTATCAAACCATTATTATTTTGACCAAGATTTTCATTTTTGTTGTATCCCCAACCCTTTATCAGCTGCAGTCCTTTGTTGTCATCCTCCATTGGAAGAATAGTCTTTGGTATGCTATCTTGATATAGAAATTGTTATACATTTTCCTCATCAATAATTTCTTTGTTCAAATATCCCCATTTATGAAAGTGTTAGATTCCATCTTGATTGTCTTTGATACCTTGTCAATAGGTTGAGGCTTCCCATGGGATCTTGGAGAAAGAGGCAATTCTCCAATTATAAAAGAGTCTTGTTTTAGGTTGTAGTCTACTTTGATACCAAGGATGTTCTGCAAGATAGGTTCCTTTGATTCATAGGTGGAAGGTAGGGTAGATGGGTCAAAAAAAGAGGGTATTGGTACTTTGTCATGCTTCGAAACTTGTGGAACCCTATAATACTTCTCTTCTAGGTTCTTGCAATAGTAGAAGGGCTTGGGATCACCATGGATTGTGATTTCTCTATCTTCATAGGGAAACTTGATGCATTGATAGTAGGTGGAAGCTACGACTTGCATGACGTGGATCCATGGACAACCAAGAAGTATGTTGTATGGCAGATCAAGGTCAAGCACTTAGCAAGTAGTTTCTGCAATTTTGGGTCCTACTTCGATAGGGATTTTGATTGTTCCTTCATGACTCCACTCATTGTCATCATATGTCCTAATGGTAACCCCTTTTTCATTATCAATAAAATCTTTTGAATATCCCGAGTTCTTGATTAATTGAAGGGTACAAATGTTAAGAACTATACTTCCATCCACCAAGACTCTTTTGACTTTGTTTTTATGAATCGGGACCTCAATATGCAATGCACAATTATGTGATGGTTGCATTGGAAGGTCATGCTCAAAAAATGTAAGGACATGAGGGGAGGTGATGTCTCCAACTATAGCTTGAAATTGTTTAGTATCAAGATCATTAGGCATGGATGACACAAACAAAGCTTTTTCTAAGATGTCCTTATGTGCAGGAGATATTTTCAATAAATCTAAGATAGAGATTTGGGCAAGGGTCTTTTTCAATTGGTCTAAGAGGCTATAATCATTAGGATTTGACTTCATTGGTGGTGTCGTAGGTTGTGATGGTGCTCCTTGGATGGTGACCTTCCCTCTACCTATGGTGAATCCACACTCTGAACTATGTCCTTTGATGGTGATGACCGATATAAGATTATCACAAGCCCCTACCACATTGTTGTAAACATGACCTATGTTGTGGTAATCCTTCCCTTTTCCATTATCATTTCCCTTGTTATGGTTCGGCATCAGATCCTTGTATATCTGAAGATCTTTATTTCTAGTTTGTTGATCCATAGTTATGTCTTTGTTATCAATAAGATCTTGAATAATATTTTTTAACTTCATGCAATTTGATGTTTTGTGTCCCTTGGTTTTTTGAAAATCACAAAGACAATTGTCTCTATATAACATGGAGGTTTTACTTGAGGCTCTTAGTAGTTCTTGTAATCAGGGAGTGTGAGGAGATTTGATTGTATAAATTTTTGCATTACCACTTCAATAGGTTCCCCCAAGGGGTGTGTACTTGTGTCATTGAGGGTAACTATTTTGAGGTGGTGGTCCTCTTTGAGGGCTGGCATTATTGATCATTTGTTGATTATTTTGTGGTTGTGTTTTGTTGTTGTATGTTTTGTTGTGTATTTTCCTATTTTGGAGCATTGAACATAACTTTCACGTCAACTACGCCATCATTAGTAACACTCTTGTTTTTAGCCCATATATGGGATTTTCCATTGGAACTAGATGATGGACAATTGTCTTTGTATGCTTATGTTTCTCCTTGTGCAATGAGTGATCTTTCAATATTAAGGCCTTGAGGATGAGTTCTTCGTACGTTGACACACATTGCATTTTCAACTAGAAGCCTAAGTCTTTTTCTATGTTTGCAATAATGATCTCTATTTGTTATTTATTGGGAATTGGCCATTTACATTTACTAGCTCTATGCCTCCATCGTTGCAAATTTTTTGCAAATGATTCTTCCTTGCTCTATTTAAGGGTGTATAGTTCTTCCAAATTTATGTCCATATCAAGATTGTAGGAAAAGTGTGCTACAAACTGATCTATTATTTCTTGAAATTTTTGAATTCCTAGAGGTAGGTGCGAGAACCATTCTATGGCTTGGCCTCTCAAACTCTGTGGGAATAGATGCATCAAATAAGATTCATTGTATGTCACTTCCATACATGCCACATAAAATTCCCTAATGTGTTCTTCCAAATTTCCACGTCCCTTGTATTTGTCAAATTTAGGGATCTCACATCCTAGAGGGAATGGTATCATTGCAATGTTATGATCAAATGGATATGGAAACAAGTCTTGTACGACATATGATTTCTTTTTCTTCTCAGTTTGAATGTCATGAATCTTTTGAGTAAGTGTCCTGATTTGTGAAGAAAGGTCCTCTTGAGGATTGTTTGGTGGGGGAACATTCGTGTTGTGTTGAGGAATGGTAGATGAATTATATGCAAGATTTTGGTAAGGTGGTGTGTTTGTGTTGAATGTATAATATGGAGTGTATGGTGTATTGTTTTGATATTATAGATTTAATGGTGATAAGGGTGGTGTTGTGTTGTATGCTCCATGTGAATTTTGATTGAGGACATTTTGTTGTGAATTTTCATATTGTTGTTGTTAATTATAATGAAAGCCTTGTTGGTGGTGTACAAGCAATTTTTTTTGGGCCTGTTGTGCTTGTTGTGCTAGCAATGCTTGTTGGGCTTGTTGATATGTAATAGATTTTTGGTGAGCAATAACATTTTGTCTTTGAGGTGATGGAATGATGTTTTGGATTTGTGACATATTGGTTTGATTAGATGTATTGGCTTGATGGGATGTGTTGATTTTGTGAAATCATGTTATGAGTGGATTGTGATGGAGGATTGTGTTGATTTT
Organism: Sequoia sempervirens; assembly: GCA_007258455.2. Taxonomy (NCBI): domain Eukaryota; kingdom Viridiplantae; phylum Streptophyta; class Pinopsida; order Cupressales; family Cupressaceae; genus Sequoia; species Sequoia sempervirens. Next base: position 35,332 of record VDFB02273682.1, on the reverse strand, counting down.
GATATTTTTGTGAGACCAAATTTTGGTTATTGGAAAACTTGATTTTGTAAATTTAGATTTGACGCGTTGATTTTGATGTGGGGAAACTTGTCCTTGGTGCAATGATGCTTGATTTTTTTATGCTATGAGTCCTTGTAAAATTTGGTGTTGTAGTGAAGGGACATAAGTTTGAGGACCCATTTGATTTTGCATTGTTTGTGGGATTCCTTGATGTTGAGACATAGGTTGGGATCCTTGATATGATGCCACTTGATGTTGTGATGTTTGTGGAAAACCTTGATTTTGGACCAATGGATTGTGAGGATTACCTTGATTAATTTGGTTTTGGTTCAATGGATTTCCTTGATGTTGATGCACTTGATGTTGAATCACTTGATTTTGGGGATCAATTTGATGGTGTTGTGATAATTGTATTTGCAATGTTTGATTTCCTTGATTTTTATTCATTTGGTGTTGTCCTTGAAGGTTGACTTGAGGTTGTTGATTCACTTGGTCATGTTGAACACAAGGGACACTGGTTTGAACATTTTGGGTATTAGATGTGAGTGTAGGATATGGTTGTGCATGAAATGTTGGTGCAATGTTTGTGTTATGGTGATGTGATGTAAGTGGAATGTTTGGGTGTTGAGTATTTTGAGGGATGTTTGTGTTTTTGGGGATGCTTTTGTTTTGAATACCCAAGTATATGTGGTTCCCAAGACTTTGAGAATGGCCAAGTTGATTTCCTTGTTGGATTGCAATGTTAGATGAACCCATCCTAGTGATTGTAGGTTGGCTTGGTATGTACAATGAGGATGATTGTGAAATATATTGAATGAAATTATGGACCAAGGATTCATTATGAGAATTTTGAGTGATAGATGCAACAGTTTCCAAAGGTTGTTCCCCAAGTGTGATCAAATCAAATGCAAAAGGGAGTTTGGCTCCTTCTCTTGCTAATGTTAACATATATTGGGTAGGATTTAGTTTTAACATTGTGTTGACAAGATGATGAACCTTAGGATCTTGTTGCAACTCAAGTATCTCATCTATGGTAAGTTCTGTGGGATTGTAACATCTTCTATATGAACCCCTGTATCTTGTGAAGTTTGAGATGGTCTTGGTAGATTGTGTAGTGGAGTTGTGAAACCTCTAGGATTAAGCTCATTTATTCCAAGGTTTTTTTTGGTTTGTGTCACTCATGATAGGTAAATTTGGGTTTTGTTTCATGTCCCTCTTGTGTTTTGATCTTGTTGTTACAATAAAACTTGTATCAACCTTTGGTGTAGTATGATGTGATCTATATTGTCTAAATTCTTGGGTTGATTCATTTTTTCCTAAAAGAGAACCTCTAAAGGACTTAGGACCAATGATGATGTGATGCTAAAAGGTGAGTAATGTGAATGATAAGGAACTCTTAATTTTGAACAAATCTAGACTTAGGTTTTGATGTATGTTTGACGAAGATGCTAATGAACTTGCAAATCCTAGGAGTAGACTTGTGACTCTAGGATAAGTGTGTCCAAAAGGAAGTGTGCTAATTGAAATAGATGCATGAAAAGGGATATGTTTCCAACCATGTAGCTAAAGTAGATGATGTTTGATGAAAACTTAGTCTAGGGGATTTGTTTATCAAAATTTTAGGTTGTTTGTGAGATGGAAAGTAGTTTGATTTTGGATGTCATTGTTTGGTTGATGTTTGGTTTGATTGATCCTAATGTAATACTTAAGAGGGACTTGTGACAAGACCAAGGTGTTGAGGAACATGCTTTTTCCTTTAAGTGTTTATAAACCTAGAAAACCAAATGATTTTTTATGAAGGAACTTTGGTGTGATGTTTCAATGTGTGATATACCCAAAATTATTTTAATAAAAAAAAATTTAAGCATGCATTTAATTCTTTACCTTTGTTGTTGGAAACCAAAATGTTTTGAATATATGACCAAGGTACACCTGCTTTGCGAGTTTAATTCTTTAAAATCTAATTTAATATGAGTTTTTTTTACCACATAAAGGGCTTGATTATGTTTAAATCTAAGATGTCTACAACCAAACAAATTGTTTTCCACAAAGCTCTAAATTTGTGAAATTCAAGGTGCTAAATCATAGTCCCCTAGGTTGACTTTAAAACAAGGAGTATGGATATGGACAACAATACTAGGAAGCACACTAATGGGTGATCCCACAATACTGGTTTACAATTTTTGGCCAAATTGGACATTGAACTGAATTTTTTTAACTAAATCTTCACTTTCAGGCACCTATAGCGGCTAAACCATGAGGAGTTTGAAGATGATGAAAACTAGTGATTAGTGAAATTTTGTCTGTAGATTCTAAATATTATTTTTTCAAAAAATTTGGAATCATATTGCACTTATTTTTCCATCTCCTTTGAAAACTAGTTTTTAATAGTAAACACCATTTTTAAAGAGTGGAATTACTAGCTAACACAACTTTTTTTCTATGAAGGATAAAATTCTATTTTTTTCGAATTTAGATTCGTAACTACGATATCTAGTGCATGGAATTGGTTTCATAGTATTTCATTGAATATTTTTTTCATAATTAAGTTTCAAAGTCAAACCAATTACAATTTAGACATGATTTACTGGCTAAAACATTAAAAAAATTGTATGTATCGAAATTCTTTTTTTTGTTGGATTGGAGACATCAATATCTAGTGCACTGATATTTTTAATTTTTTTTTTATAATCTGCTATTTTTCCACATGTGCAGATAGAAAGCTTGATTTTCGGTGAAAAACCTATGTTTAATCAAACTAAACAAAATACATAATAAAACCAAAACATATTAAAATTATATTCAATGGATAGCTCGTTTTGTGGACTACCATCATCCAATTGGGTCTATGAAGTCTCCTCCATTTTCATCCTCAACCCAAGCTTCAAAGGGAAATTTTTTGTATAGATTTGGTAGAAGAGGGGGAGAAGGGGGAAACACAGGGTTCTAGCAAACCAGGGTTTGCTAGAACCCCCCTTCTAGCGAACCCCCCTTTAAATGCAATTAAAAAATAAAACCCATTAAAGGGGGATTCGCTAGAAGGGAGGATTCTAGCGAACTCCCTAGTTCTAGCGAACCCTTTAGGGGCTTCTAGCGAATCCCCCTAGTTCTAGTGAACCCCCTAAAGTGTTTTCCATCTAAAAATGTATTTTTCCTCCCTCAACAGAATTGTAAACCGGTTTTGTGTGTTTACCCTAATATATTGTTTTGATAAAAACAAAATATATTTAGGTGCATGTAGTAGTAGGATGTCCTTCAAGTGCACTCCATTATATTCAAAGGGTTTAAAATTTTAATCATGACCATGTTGATGTTTTTTTTGAGTTTAGATGACAAGAAAAGTGTTTACCAACTCAATGGGTGAGGGAGATATTTTACAAACCTTCTTCCATAAGGTTCACTAGTCTATCTCGAACAAGATAATTGTCAATTACAACCTAGTTTGGAGCAAAGGTACATTTCTTCACAATAGGCTTACCTCACCCCTAAAAGAGTGATGCAATCCATTTGTAATGGAGGGGTCAAATAGGAAATACCAAGGTCATGTACCACCTTGATACTCCTTGCTTTATGAAAGAGCATGATCTCTTAAGCCTTCTGCCTCAACCATAGACCACGTGTGGTAAGCAACTTCTCAAAACGGTGCTATTCTAATGAACTATTATGATAAAATGTTTAAAAAACTTGGCTTTGGCTTCTACATTCAAAGGTTTGTAATGACTTGGTGAACACCAAATGTATACTTCAGACGTGAGACACTAAAGTCTCTAATCCACCTCTAAGCAGTCCATATGTCCACACTATATTTTGACACACATGGTATAATGTCCTCGGATAAGTGCTACTTTCATTTTTGTACCCTTTAATATAGCTTTCCTGAAAATGTGTTTTGAGGTCCCTTGAGTTCTCCATTGCAGGATGTGTCTCAAAGCAGGTCTCTCTAATAAAAGAAAAAGGAATGCTATTTCTCTTCACCCAAGATTGCACCAAGCACAAGGGGAGAGGATACATAGCAAGCCTTGGGTGACTCAAAGACAAAGTGCAAACTAAGAGTGTTTCTCTTCACCCAAGATCACACGAAGCACAAGGGGAGAGGATATGCACTATTAATCTACCAATCAAAGCAAGAAAAGAAAACACTTGTTCATTTTAGTGCACTAAAGATAAATGTGAGGTTAATTTTAAAGTACCAAACTAAGTGTGAGGTTTATCTTGCTCATTTTTAGAACCAAAGGTAAAATGAGGTTGTTTGGTTCAATTTTAATCCAACTTGGAAAAGTACTTGATAAATTGTTCATTTATAAGCCCAAATTGAAGTGTGAAGTTGATTTTAAAACCAAAAATAAAGTGTGATATAGCCAAAGCTTGGAAATAAAGTGCTCTTAGGTCATCCTTCTCATAAGTATTTAGAAATACTTTGAAAAATTAGACAAGATAAGTTTTGATGAACAATTTTTGCTTCACTCCATTCTTTAATGTTCTAATATGATCCCGCGAGTTGTTAGTACTTAATCTAGCAAACACAAATCAGGAAATCATTAGGATTGGAAATTAAATCAAATTTAAAATTTGAATTAAACTTAAGATTTTACCTCTCTAGTTTACCTGCAAGTGTGTTGTTTTATCAAAAAAGTGTGTTGGAGTTTCACTGACAAGTGTGTTGGAGTTTATAGGTGCACTAGTATGCCTGAGGACAAGTGCGTTGGAATCTGCAAGTGTGTGGTTGTGTCAAACAACAAGTGCGCCGCTCTGGCAAAGACTTGCACAAAAGCCAGAAAGATCAAATGTGTTGGTAAAACAAGTGTGTGCCAATGTTAAACTACAAGTATGTGCCAATGTTAAACTACAAGTGTGTTACAATGCTACAAATGCACGCCAATGCTACAAGTGTGTGACTTTGCAACAAGTGCATGGCCCTGGCTTGAAACAAGTGCATTGTCCTGCCTCTGGTTCTTAAAAACACAAAATTCTCAAGCAAATTTTGTTAAATTGATGGATTTGGTCCCACCAAACGTGCCAAATATGTGAACATGAATATTAACTAGGCTAAATACAACTAAAATAAACAATCAAATCAATCAATTAGACTAATTAAACCATATTCCCAATGAAATCTTTGAAGTACTAACTAGGAAGAAATTAAAATGAAATTGAAAGCAATTTGATAAAAGGAAACCTAATTACACTTGCAAACCTTATCCCATTGGGGGATTGGTCTTGAATTGATGTGGAATAATCATACCTTTCCCAATCCCATTGTTGAAGAAAGCTTTGAAGTGATGCTTTAATGGAGAAATGGATGAAGTGGATGCAAAATGACTAAATGATCTCAAAGATGGCTCTTAAAATTTCTATAGTGTAATTACTATCAATGCTTGTGGATGAATTACTCATGAAATGGAGGCTATTTATAGGATTTTTAGATGAATCAATGGTTAGGATCAATTTGGTTAATCAAGGGATAGAAATGGATGAGAAAAATTGATATGGATTAAGGATTCCAATCCATGGAGGAGATTGAAAAATCACATGGATTGATAAACTTAATCAAGGGTTGAAATTGATTTCGGCAAACACAAATCCTTAATTTTAGGAGGAATGTGCAAGATATTTCCATGTTGGAGGGAAATTGTTTGAATTTGAATTCTAGAGGAATATTCTTGAGAATATTCCCTTGCAAGTGGGAGAAAATGGAGGGATTAAAAGATATTAGTCAATTAAATAATTAGGATATTATTTAATTATGCAATATGGGGGAATTTAGGATTTTAATTAAATAATTAGCTCATTTATTTAAAAAGGGGGAATTAATGACAATTAAATAATTTAGATTATTTAATCAAATGAGGGGACTTAGGGAATTTAATTAAATAATTCGCATTGTTTGATCAAATAGGATGAAAACTAGTATAAAAAGGATGAATTAATCAAATAATATTTGATCATTCGATTAATAGGATAAAATGATGAATTTAATTAAAAAATAAAGATTATTTAATTAAATAGTTGAAAAGGGTCGAATCGGGATGAAAATAGTGTTAATAATCAAGTTTGAATGCATGATATTGATCAGGATAAATTTAAGTGTCTACAACTCTATCAAACAGAGGCACGGTTTCACAAACAAGGCCTAAAAATAACATATGGTAGCCAAAACATGAAAATTTTCACCAACCCAGTTGGGGAACCTGCAAGATGAAGTTATAGGACACTTGAAAATATAGAGATATTTCCAAAATATGTTAGTTTATATGCTCAAAATATCTCAAAATGAAGCAAATCCTAGATCCATTATAAAATCTTACAAGAAACCTTAGTTTTGCAAAACCCTAGAAACCCTAATTTTTGTAAGAAACTAATTAATCAACCTGCAAAAATAGAGTGTTAAGATGGTGTAATCCTACAAAACAAGTTGTCAAAGCTTAGGAAAACCCTAGATCTCTAGGTTAAATTGATCAAATGCAAGCTTCATGACAAAAGCATAGTTCTGGGTGAGGAAGGCACCACTTTATACAATAGAGATGTAGCTCTATAAGACAGAGGCACCATTCTATGAGACAAAGGTGCCACTTCATAGAGGAGAGCCAAAAAACATGTGCATCATCAAAAATCATAGAAACTTCACGAAAAAAGTTAGTTTAGGGACGAGGGTCCCATTGGGCATGCCAAAATGAAGAGGTTGGAAACTATTGAAGGCAAACAAAGAAATATAAAATAAATACAAAAGCACAATAACTTCACCTAGAATTTTTGCTTCTCTCCTTGATGATAAAAAATGGAGTGCACCCTTATTCCATTTTATTTTCTCTTTGATGTTGATATGTGGGTTGTTTAATGATCTAACATAACCTTGATATGATTTGATAATGATGATGATAAGCTTGATAAGCTTGATAAATCAGCTATCAAAATAACATGTAGTTATGATAGCTCAAGAGATCTCTTGAAAAATGAAAGATGAGAGGCTCTAGATATAGAGTCTTGAAGAGGCAAAATCAATGGCTAGAAATGATTGATGATGGATGACTAAGATTGATTGAGGATTAGGGTTTGGGTCAAGGATGCAATCATGTGATAGGTGTCAAATGATGGATATGATCTAGGTTTAGGTCTAAAATAAGGACAAAAATCCTCATGGCAATGGCTAGGATTACGAGGTTAAATGGGATGTATGAAAAAGATGAAAAGTTAGTTTGACTTTTGGGTAGGTGTCTAGGTTCAATGAATCTAGGCAAGGAGTTAGTTAGACATGTGAAAGGAACATTTGTCACATGAGGACAAATTTAGATTATGATCCATGCGAACAAGATGAAAGTTTATGATTAGATGGACAAGGATAGAGGATAAAGGGCAATTAAATAAATAAATAATGTATTTATTTAATTAATGAGATCATGTGAAGGGATATTAATTAAATAAATGATAAATATTTATTTAATTAAAGGATTATGATAAGAATGAGAAATGATGGAAATAATTAAATAAATAATAGATATTTACTTAATTAATGGCTTAGGATAGGCTAAAATTAGGTGTGGTTAGGTAAGGTCATATGATAGGCTAAAATGTGTAGCTTGCTTGTGAAAGAGGTGTTAATTGATTTCTTGTGCAAGAAGAAAATTATGAAATTATTGTGCTCTAGGTATTCCTCATTTTGGTATATGTGGTCCAAAACTATCAAATAAACATTTTCACCAAGATTTACACTTCAATGTGTTATTTTTTTCTTTAATGATTTAAACAAGTTGGATGTTTTTATAAAACTAGGTTAATTGAGGTGAGAAATACTAGTATGGTCTAGTGATTATAACTATTTATATGGACTAATTTTTTTACAACTCGGAAAAGAATATGTACAAATATGTTTTTTAAATCATATTGAAAATTAGTTGTACCCAATTCATAAATAATGGGATATTGATTATTTAGTGACAATATATCAATATTGATAATACCATAATTAAGTATTATCAATTATTTTATTTATTCATGATATTTTTTTGTATCATGATTTATTATATTTATGGGTTTTAATTAGAATGTTAGGATTTAAAATAATAAGAATAATATATGTGGTATGCTAGTGTCTTGAATGTGAACTGTTGTCTTACCTCTAATACTAGTCGTGGATATAGTTCGTGAAGGTATCCCACAACTATTTTCTAGTGCATTTGGAGTTTGGAGCATACACATTAATCAAGTTCCAATTTTCTTTAGTGCCAAAGTTTGAGGAGGAGACCATTGAGATATTCTTACAATGATTCACTATTTTGCTAGAAATGTATAGAGGATTCCACGACGTAGCTATTCCTCTTGAAGCATCTTCCGTAGGGTTGAAACTAAACTTAGTAGTCGACCATGGTTTACTAACTATTCGAGAAAAATTGGACTTATTCATCTTAACTTCTTGGAAAAGGAGAATGTCCACTTTATTTTCTACAATACAACTCTTAATAAGATGTTATTTATAAGGACTATTGAGTCCTCTAATTTTCCATGAGATGATTCTCATAAGGCCAACAATCAAAACAATAAACTACTAAGCTATTCCTTCTATCACTATCCAAGGGCCACAAATAGGGGAAGCCTCCCCATATTCCTAATGTGATCATTTCTTAAATTTTCTTGACCCTATGAGATTTTTCAAGGTCATTTTCTTTTCCATAGCCACTTCTTTTATTTTTTTTACCTCGATCTGGTTTCTCTCTAAGAATGTCTTCCCTGTTTACATTCTCCTCCCACATTTGTATTTTTCTTTTCATTTCATTTCACACTCATTGGGGTCCAATCCTCCTCATTTTGAAAAATCCCAATTTCCTCATTTGGTGAGATCTATGAACCCACTTGTAGGCCATTACAATTGTGCTATTCTTCCAAACTCAATCTTAGTTTATCATCTTCTAGTGGCTCCAAAGTCTCACTAATTTCCTTATTTTGTTGAATAAGTAAGAGGGATAAATCATCATCATCTGGTATCAAATTCATGGAGGTCTCTATGAAGAGATTATCATCTTTTATTGGTCTTTATTAGCTAGCTCTTCTTCTAGTAGTTTTTATAGTAGGGACATCCTTAGAGAAATCCCTTATCTATGTACTTCTCATGTTCCTCATAATAAGGGATCTAATTTGTTTCTCCATAACATGTTCTTCTTCTTTCTGTCTTCTTTACTTCTTCCTTATGTTGGGAACCATCTTTTTCCATTGGGCCTTCCTCATTTTCATCCAACTCATAAGCCTTTATATTATTTCCATTCTCCTTCAAGATTTGGGGGAATTTCAACTAATCTACTAACATTTATATTTTATCAAGCTTCTCAACCTGAACATAATCCTTCTCCACATTAATCACCGCCAAGTCTTTATTTAGACCCTTCAAAGGTGAAACTTCCTTCACACTTCCCTTATTTTTGAGAGTTTCTTTTTAGGTAAAGGCTTGGTACATTTGTCTACTAAATGACTATATTGGTTACAATTCTAACAAAAATATCCAACATTTTCATAAAGAAATAATTGTGTCCATTTTCCAAATTTTGAATTTAAAGTGATTTTCATTAGTAAAGACTTTTTCACTTAACATTAACACACATTCTCACAAAGACGAACCTAAATCTTTGAAGGGTAACTTTATCTATTGCTAACAATTTCCCAAAGGAGTTGGCTATACTTTGCATAATCTTTGAGCTTCAAAACTCCACAAATAACCCTGGTAGACACACCCGAGAAGGGGCTACAACATAAAGGTTAGCAAAGGGGTCAAACCCTGGTTCCATTTATAGAGAGATAAATAGTTTTTATGCCCTTTATAAAAAACCAAGGTCCACTCGTTAAAACCTTTAATAGATCCTCCTTATTTGAGAACTAAAACAATAAGAGGCTATCCACCATTGCACTAACTAACACACTACCTTTCACTTTCCACTCCATATCATATAATTTGTAGACCAAATCTACATTAGGCCTAGAGGCAAGAAACTTACCTATTAAGGAGTTTTCCATCCCTAAAATTACTTCATCCATGACAATGTTCAAAACATTAACCTCTATACCTTCCTCAAAATAGGTCATGATAGGAGCTACACTCTTTCCTCCATTCAAACTATTCACTCTAACCAACTTATCCACCCATGAGGATGGTCCTAAACCATAAAAAAAGGTTCATATTTTGGATGAGCAAGGACAATCCTAAGCTGCAGAATCTTAGAAACAACACCATTGGTACACTTGTCATTGGGACTAGGAACATCACGTGCCTCATAATCTAAGATTTTTTCTAGGGGAACGAACCCATAAGGGAACCCCCATCCTATCTTCCGTACACGAGAAAACCGCCAAAAGACTAGAAAAATTCAAACCTTCATAGAGCTCCTGTGTGTAGTGTATCTTCAATACAAATGATAACTACTCTAAACTATGTGTTATGTACATATCAACATCAAAATTAGAGCAAAGCACATCCATTGCATATAATTTAAATTTCTTGCATTTATTTATTCGTGTTAGCCTCAACTTTGTATCTTAGGATATTTTTTAAATTTAATGCAATTTAATTTATTGTCCCTATAATATTTGTGAATGTTAGTTATTTTCCTTCACAATGAGCAAACAAATCATTGAAGTAAATGACAACTCATAAAGGATCCCACCAGAATTGAAATTCTTATTAAAAATAGTTGTGAAAGATTTTGATATACAACACAATTACATGATTTACATTATTTGGTTGTATTTGGGTTATCCCTCTTGGTTAGAATTGTTGTCATAGAGACAACTATGGTGCAACAAACTCCAACAATTGTCAATGGATAAAATACACACAAAGTTTGTTCAACACAAAAAAATAATCACACAAGTGGACTCAGAGAAATAGATTGCTCTACTTAAACATCAAATAATTCCATAGTCAAATTTTCAACAATAATTTTACACCTCATCCAACAAAAAAGTGGTAAACTATTTTTCTATATTTATTGACAAAATTCACCTTTAATCGATCCCTGGGCTTGGGACGGAAGCAGGGGGGGGGAAAGCGTTTAAGGGGAGACAAAGGGCCTAAGTTTGGGGACGGCGGGGGGACGACGGCGGGGGGGGGGTGGCGGGGTGGTGGTGCTGATATAGTTATACATATACTTATAGTACTTGAAAAACTAGTTTTGAAAAGATGTATAATAGTATAGCAGTATAAGAATTACATTTCAAATGAAACTATAGGAAATTAGTAAAATACTAAAATTTAAAATTATAACATGGCAAAATTTGAAATACTAAATCTAAATACGAAGATATTTGAATGCTAATTGCTAAATAAAATTTGACAAATGAAATTGTCAAATTGGAGATTTCTATTATAAATTTATATCCCCAAATATAAATATCTGATGTCATATGAGATATGATGATATGACAAAGTCTATAAAGATGATTAATTGATTACATGATTCATCATTAGTTCATTACAATAAGTAGCATTACAAAATGAAAACTGAAAAGACAAAATGCCAAAATGTCGAAACTCAAAATGTAGTGAATGGAGGCCTCTAATCATCTCCAAACTCCCCATCACTGGAACTGCTGGACTCCACATGGTCAAGATCCCTCAAGCTCACACCAACCAGCCCTGCATCTGAAGTGGTAGGATCATCCTCATCAATCTGTGAAGGCTCCTCTGGCTCCACATCCCATCGTGCCGCTGGACTCTCCTTGTACACAATTGTCTTGCGGTCCATGAGACGCAAAGCACTGTGTACAGCCACAAGCTTCTCTGCTCTCTTAGAGGTAAGTCTGTTCCTCTTAAGAGAGTGGATGAAGCTATATGTAGACCAGTTCCTCTCAGCAGCTGAAGAACTGGAAACCTGGGATAGCAGACGAATAGCTAGAGTGGTGGTCAAAGATTTCGAACCATGACAATTCCACCACAAAAGTGGGTCCTCCTGTGCCATAGAAACTATATCCACCTTTGCTGCATCTGAATAGCCTCTAAGAGTGGCAAATCTGGTCCACTCAGTGCGAATTGTGCTGGCATCTGTAGAATCATACATCTTCTCTATGCACCTAAAGAAACCTGCCTTCACCTCATCATCCTGAATCGGTGTCACTCTACCTGGTCTAGCCATGTACCACTTAGGATTCAAGGCAAAGGCAGCCATATGCAAAGGAGTGTTCAACTTGTCCCATCTGCGCTGAATGATTGGCCGGATGTGCTCATTGTAGAATGCTAGAGAGGGGTCCTTCACTTGCACAGCAGCCCTCATCTGGTCAAGCATAGAGTCGATGCACTCATACACCTCTCCAAGGTTAGGTGCATCCCCATCCCCATATCTGATAACCTGGAATACTGGAGAAATGATGGAGACAATGTATTTCGCATCAGTCCAAAACACATCACTCTTCACTATCTCCTTCACCCTTCTCCCCTGTGCTGTCTTGGCCTCGGCCCACCTATTCCACTCATTAGTCATAACCATGACTTGCAATGCCTCTTGCAACTCAATCATTCTCTCCAAGAGAATGAAATATGATGCATATCGGGTCTCCACCGGTTTCAAGAACTCCTTCTTCGCGAAGGTCCTGAAGAGTGCATGGGAAGTGTGGTGGTTGCAGATAAACATCTGCACATCTCTCGCATCAGTGACCACTCCTCTAATCCAATCAATCTTCCCCATGTCCTTGAGTGCATTGTTCATGGCATGCACACAACATGGGGTCCACCAAATATGTCTATAGGCTGCCTCAATGAGTTTCCCTGCTGCTTTACACACATGGGCTGCATCTGTGATTACTTGGACCACATTTTGTGGCCCAACCTCCTCAATAGCCTCCCTGAGGAGATGAAACTGAAAATCAGCATCTTTGCGATGCCCTGTACAATCAACTGCTCTAAGGAAGTATGGGCCCTCTGCACATGTGACCATGATGTTGATGAGTGGACGATGGCTAATGTCCGTCCACCCATCCATAACTATACTGCACCCAGATGCCACCCAACATGCCTTCATCTTCTCCATCAAAATATTGATCTTGGAATAGCACTTATCCAAGATCGAGGTCCTCATTTTTGTCTCACCTGGTGGCACATATGATGTTCCTCCCTTAGCCACCATAGCCATCATCTCCCTATAATAAGGAGACCGTGTAACATGAAATGGAATTCCATTGGCAAAAAAGAACTTGCCAATGGATTCATCTATCTCATCTCTCAACTGCACATTAAACATATTAGCTATGGGGTTACTTTGTGATGTCTGCAACTTGCGTTTCCCTGTGGCTGTCCCCCTAGCGACACTAGAAGTGGAAGTGGATGAAGATCCAAACATCATTCCTCCCGTCTGAAAAGTATGTGGCACTGATGCATGCTGGATTTGCTGAAGGGCTGCCCTACCAGTCAAAGTAGTAGGGACTGAAATATTTGTGTCCTCTGGAATGCCCCAAAGCTTGTTAAACTCCATTCTATATTTTATATTTTTAGCCTCCTTCAAAAACTTACAAGGCTCCACACCTTTTCCTGTCCAAAAAAGAAAGTGTGCATTCACTCGAGTGATGCTACCAAACCATTCCATATGACAAATGTTGCACTTCCACTTCCTTGTTCCCCCACCTGAACTTGATGTGCTTTGTATTCTTGTAGCAAACTGTTTGAGAGGAGACTTCGGATCAAAATGACCCCTAGCAAACTCTGCCAAAGTTTCTGAAGGGCAACCTGTACTAGCTGCTGCACTCGCCATGGAACTAGATTGGGCTGCAGGATCAGCCCCATGGTCATCCCCCTCATTCTCAGGTTCAAAATCTGAATCATGTTCACTATGAGAGTGAATTTCCATGTCATCCCCACTCATGTCTTGGGTGCTCATCGTGAAAGTGACACTGCATTTCACAAAATTAAAATAAAATCAGCCTACTTTAACAAATTGAAACAATGAACATTGAAAATTGAAATAAGTTAACAAATTTGAAATTTTACTTTGCAGTTTGCAAATAGAAATTAGAAAATAAAAAGGATTTGAGAAATAGAAAGGATATGAGGAAAAAAAAGCAAGCTCTATAAGCAATATAAATAAGTAATAACTAATAGTATTTGAGAAATAGAAAGGATCTGAGGAAAAAAATTTAAAAAAGCAAGCTGTTTACACTTTAACTTTAAACTTTAATATTAAAATTTTAAAATAAAAAAATTGATGTTGAATCTTGAGGGCAAAATGATGAATGATTCATTCATCTTCATCATTTTGCTCTCAAGATTCAACATCAAATCTAATTTTGAGTCTTTGAGATGAATAAGAAAAAAAGAAAACAAGTTTAAACTAAGAAAATAAATTTTAAAACAAAAACTTGAAAAACAACAAGAAATTTGAAAAAAACTTCAAAAACCCTACCTTGTGCTTGAAAAATCTCTCCAAAATGAAGTAGAATCCTCTTCCTCCTCTTCTTCTTGCTCCTTCTCACTCCTATCACACTTGCAATCTTTATTTTCACCCCTTCAATCAGACTTCTTCACTGTTTTTCTTCTTCTTCAGCTGGCTGCAAAAAAAAATCAGTCTTTGACTCTTTGTAAATGTGATTGAAATGATCAAATCTTAATGTTTTCATTGTTTTGTGTTGTTTTAGAGGAAGGGGTGGGGCCCACGCCAAATTAGGGCAACAACAAAATACATATAAACTAAAAATTTAAGTTAAATTTTGATTTATGCGTCCATTGACGCGTCTCAAGACGGGAGACGGCTAGGCGTTTCCCAACCTCCCGAGAAACGCCTAGGCGTCTCCCCAGGAGACTTGGAGACGTCTCCAAGTCTCCAAGTTTCCTTGGAGACGTCTCCAAGGAAACTTGGGAGGCGTCTCCCGTCGGCGACTCCGTGGGGTGGCGGGAGGGGGGCATGAGTACCCGTCCCCGTCCGGGGCGTCCCGTTTCGAAGCGGGTCATTTTGGGGAAACCGTCCCGTGGAACCGCAATTGTTGAACCATTTGATATTTTAAAATAATAGTGTTGAACATGCAAAGAGAGCCCAACTAGTGGGATAAACACTTCTAATACTTACTATTGGAGCCCTATAATTAATTGCGTTACCCATAAGTTGATTTAGTTCTCCTTCCAAGACCGATCTAATGATTTATAAATATTTGATTGTCTAACCTTAGTAGTGGCCACTAGATGTTCTACCCAAACAAAATAGTATAGGAGAGAATAACAATGTAATTAAAGTGGTTGTCTAAGAAGAGTCCATACAGTCATGGACGAAGGGTTCAATTAAAAACCCTTGAATCATGCAGCCAACACAATATACACTCAAAAGCTTCTCACAGTGGAATAAAAGAACAAAACAAATATTAGAAAAGTGATTTTATTTAATATCAATTATCCAAAGCAACAACAGTCTAGACTATATCAATGAAATTTTCTGCAAGGTCTTACAAATAGAATGAGACCTTAATTATCAAATTACAACGATTCACAAGTATAATCAAGGTGCAGTTCCTCAGTACATGATGCTCTTTTATCTCCTGATCTCTGGAAATACTACCGAACTCTCTTTCTTCAATGTTTACTCAACGTTCCATCTGCTATGATAACCTGGAATTGCTTTGTAATGTAGAATGATAGATATTTTATACAAGTACAAGCAAGGATAAAATGTCTTGATACCGAGCAACCAGGTGGTACAATGCTTAGCATACATTAGATATGAAAACATGTAGGAGAACTCTCTTAGATGAATGCAACAAGACGTAAGCACTACACCCTGGATGCTCTGCATCAACTGTGAAGAGAGATGTCTGAAAATCATACCATCTTGACAGACAAAGCCAAACATCTTTGGTTGGGCTATCTGAAAAAGGTGAAGAGGAACATGAAGTCGCAGACAAATTATGGTTAAGTTTTCCAGGTGATGATTACAAAGTTTCCAGAGCATCTAGGAATATATTTCTGGTGGCAAAACATGCCCCATGCTTTTAGAAGGATACCTTCTCTCTTAAAGGAGTGCTGAGAACCTACCCTGTAGTCTTGAAGTCTCCCTCCCTATTAATTTTCGACCAGTCATATTACCATGTTTCTAAATTATAATTTGAAGAATTCCAGTTAGTAAGACATTTTCACTCTACCAAATTTTGCGAATGGAATAAAATGGATACCAGATGAGTTAATTCACTAAAGCAAGTATATTACAACCGGAAAGCATTTATAACAGTTCCTAAATGTGAAAATCCTCTGTTTTGAAAAGGCCCTTTGAGTCAAATTAAATCAACACAATCCAAGAGCTGAAACCACATGCTTTAAAATACCAAAGTTGTAGATGCTTATTCAATAAGGCTCTTTCTGCAAACCATCTGATTATGTATAATACAACCAGAAAGTATTTACAATATTTACCTAATGTGACAAGCCTCTCTTTTGAAAAGGCCTTTTGAGTCAAAATATATCAACAGTCCTTGAGCTCACATCTTGTATTATAAAACTAAAATATTGCAGGCAAAAATGCTTATTCAATAAGGCCCTTCCTGCAAACCGTCCGATTATGTAAACTTTCAAATACTTTCACTAATAAACAGGGAAGACAAACAATGTAAGGTTTTTGTTATTGATTTTAAAGCTACAAACCCAAGCAACAATCAACAATATTTTATTTGTGTGGATACAAAGGTGGAAATAAAGAAGAATGCATGGTAAGAGATCAGCAAATATCTGTTAGGGAGAACTAATATCTTGAGATGTTCTAGCATGATGAGCTGCTGCAACTGGTTTGCAGATGATTTTCAAATTCCCAAGCAATTCAATTGTCTAATAATGCAAACCTTGCCTGAGGTCAAAGCTAGGTCCTCTCTTTAGTTCAGGAGAAACAATGGATGCAAGCCCACCAAGTGGAGGTTTCATCATTGATCTGTATGCAATTTCATTGTAACGCAGCCTGTAATATTTCAAGTATGGTTGAAAGTGCTCTAGATTTTTATCCTTTCTGTCAGTTTCGCTTCGTTGACTGTCTTTCTTGAATCCACTGAAAAAAGAGGCGATGCCCTCCCTTGGAGAAAATATTGATGGTTTAGTTGGTAGGTCATATCTGCTTGGAGTGGTAATATTTTGGGTGGGTGTTGAGTTATTTATGCTTTTGGTACCTTCAAATCTAAAGCTCTGAAATTCCCCAAATCTTTTACCATTAGGATTGTATCTGCTAGTGGCCGGTGATGCAAAAGAAAATGACCGTGCATTTAACGGAGAAATCAATGCTGGCCCTAATGAGTATGCTAGGTATCGATCTCCATCCAATCCATGAAGAGAAGGCTGCTTGACATTTTCTGAGGCCACTTTACATGAGAAGTGGAAAGAGCTTCCCAAATTTGAAGCACAATCATGGCGTAAGGATGAGGCTCTTGCGAATCCAGTCATTATGAAAGGAGAATCATAGTCTCGAGAAGAGACTAGATATAAATTTATTGCAAAGTCCACAAAAGGCCGGACACCCTGCAGTTAACAGAAGGTCAACCATACTTTATCAGCTATAAAATTGCTTATATTCAACGAAAAGGATGTCTTAACCAAGCTGCAAGACTTGCAGTAGCTAAAAATCTTTTGTGTTTGGTACCTTCCAAAGGTAGTTGAACATTGAAGGAGGATCAACAACAAAGGCCTTAGCTAGCCTTCCTGGGTAGTAGTCTGCTGCTATCTTTAATGTTGCCATGATTAAATTCAGACATGTAGAACCTGATCTGAAATAACCTGCAATTGCATATTTGTCAAAATGAAACATCTCCATTATAGGAATTCTCATTCAAATAGACTTCATTACCAGGATACAAACACCATGTTGATAGAAAAATGGCAAACCCAAAATTAAATGACTCGAAAACATTTATGGAAATGTGTTACTTATGGGGGAACTTTTCAATTTTTATGAAACATTAGATAGAATTTAAAAAAATTTCAGAATAAAGTTATGCTACTCGAGCAGAATGGATGAAGCAGATAATTATACTACAAGAATAATAGCTGATATATCATTACAGAGGTTCTAGACTCTCAGAAGTTCCAAGCGTCCACACAAAAAATGTTTGTAAAATAAGAAAAAGATGTTATTTAACAAAATGTTTCTTTAGATGCACATAAAACTTTTATGTGGGCGTTCTTGCAGAACATATGCATGCCACATTAAAGTTTGATTGAATGATGAGTTGGTTTCATCTAAATACTCGAAAATATTCATAGCCTACTGTTGTTTTTAACTATGCTACATTACAATATCATGAATCCAAGTACCAAAGAAAACCAAAGCTGATTTAGCATGTCATCTTGGCAGAGAATTTTAAATCTTAGTTGGTAGGCCCAACTTTGGTGTACACAGCATGTCATCTTGGCAGAGAATTTTAAATCTTAGTTGGCATGGCCAAGTTTGGTGTAAATCGTATTCAAGTGTAACAAGACTTATTTCTTAAATGCATAACCAAATCTCTTCTTCTGGATAAGGGCATCCCAAAAATGCAATGCAAAAGAAGAGCTCATACAGGATACACACTATGGATTAGAGTGAAGTCTACAATGTCTAGATTTTCAGAAAGCACAAGAGCAAGCTAAAATTTTAGAATGGCATATTGTTTTCCAATTCAAAGATGCATTATTAATGTATATCAGAGTTAGAACTCATACAATGCAAAAGAAGAGCTCATACAGGATACACAATAAGGATTAGAGTGAAGTCTACAATGTCTAGAGCTTCAGAAAGCACAAGAGCAAGCTAAAATTTTAGGATGGCATATTGTTTTCCAATTCAAAGATGCATTATTAATGTATATTAGAGTTAGAACTTGCCTGCATCAAACACAAGTACGCATTGCTCAATTCCAGGTAACATGGATGCAATAGCAACCTCCAGTGTAAAAACCAGCAAACGAGTATACCTGAAATGGTTTGGGCAAAAATATTAGCACAGAAGCAAATGTGAATCTGCTTAAAGATAAAGGCTCCCCTTGTTTATTTTTCGGTTCAAAATATTGCTTTTTCTGCTTAATTACTAAGTTCTCTCTTAATATATAATATTTTATCACTCTCAACTAAATCTCTGATTATGTATAGGCTGGAAATTACTAACCATTTTATCTAGATAAGTAGCATTCAGATACTTTGAAATATTACTCAAATTCAAAATAAGTAGTACTAAGAAAGTGATATTCGTGGTTATTTTTGAACCATGGACTTATGCAACGAGACCTGTTGCTGGGATCAGAAATTTGATCCAATTGACTTGTAATAGCATATTCCAATTTTCCAGGTGAATGTTCCTTCTTGTTGCAGTCAACAAAATTTTATGTCCGCATGAGTTCTAACCAAGCTTTTAATCAAGATTTTGAAAAATAAAAGCTGCGTGCTAGTGCTTTGGATTCTTGACTTTAATTCTGAACTGAATTAATCTACACTTTCCATATGAGCGGCTTTTGGTCTGATTTCCCATTCAACATCAGAAAAATCAGTCTGGACTGAACAAAGGCAATGTCTAGGTAACAGTTATCAGAATATAAATTGATAGATCTAGGCTCTAGCTATTACATTCTAATCATTCTTCTCTGAAACACGCCCTTATTGGAAATACTGTTCTAAAAAGAAAACCTCTGTTTCTCTCTTTGCTGGTATACTCTTTATGTTTCTGGCAGGCTATGGGTTGAGATAAAACAAATTATCTTCCTTCTAGTAATATTGTAGAGTTGCTGTTGAGGGTATTTTAGACTAAAGGGGCAAATAAAAAAGAATCGGGAAATAATAAATGCAAGTGAACTAATAAAGGGTGGCTTTAGCTGATAAGGATCTTACAGTTTTTGGAACTGGAGTTTTTGGTGATCCTGCTTCATTCTCACAATCTGCACTCATATAAACAAACAAAATAAAGTTTCAATTAAGGGTCAGTTGTAAAAAGGAAATAAGTTTACTTGCACGGTATATCAAAAGATTGCTCATCCGGCGCACTGACAGTTCCTGTTTACGTTATTGAAATTTCAAACAGAATTAGTGGCAATCAAGTCTTTTACTTACAATAACTGGCCGAGCCAAGTCATCTCGACCGGCGACAAAGGCTACTCCTTGTGCAAGTTCTGCGGAGAACTCGTCTGCTATCAAATGCTCTGCATTTTATCAAAACATTGGTGAAAATTTCAGTACATAGAATCACGTCTAAGCATTTAAACGATATTAAACCTTTAAAAAAAAAATTAAAACAAAAAACATGTTACAAAAAGCTCTAATGGAGCCCTAAATTGGGTTTTCAAACATCAATCTGCACAGGAAAAGGGGCCAGCTTCATCACTTTTGTGGTTTAGGCAATTTCACGGAAACACTCAGTCAAATCTTTGGCAGTAATAATGCTAAAAGCACTCAATTTTGGTACTAAAAGCACACAAGAATAAACGCATTTGCAGTTTGCTGAATAAACTTGTCAGCATTTGGGCGAGACAAAAGTAATTCCATTATAAGCAAAGGCTATCAATCTCTACAGGAAAAGTTTTGGCTTTTGTATAATTTAAGAGTAAGGACAAAAGCAAATTACCAACAGGAATACTGTCCCGCCATGTGAGGCACGCCCTCAGCTGCTTTGCTGCTTTCTTTGCATTGTTTCCACGGGCTTTCAGAAATCTTTCGACGCAAGCTTCGTCACAGTAACTTTTCTGCATTGCAGAGCAAATTCTTTGAGCAACTTCACCGACATTTCACAAATTTAAAGGGAAACTCTTCAAAAATGAACGAAATTGTCAAGAAGCAAAATTATTATCGTTTATTCCTAAATTTTTTGTGCTGAGCTCCAAAAACTATTTTGGAACAAAAAATTCTTCAATGAGCACTAATTTTCATCATTATCTTAGCCACCATTTCGTTGATGCATTCAGCAGCAGACATTATCAAATTTCTACAGTTCTCTGTTCAATTACAACCTTGAGAATGAAGAAACAATGCTAAAACATATATTTACAATAATGTGAATCAAATTCAATTAAAACACTGATACAACTGCAACTGCAAGTGCATAACATTTTCGTTAAATCTTTTTCCAGCCATCAGAATTCCGTTAAATTATAGCAAGCCAAACGCAACCTGCTTCGGTGACAAAGCTCCATCTTTTTGCAGGAGCCGCAAGACGGTCTTCGCTTTGTCATTGCCGGATTTCTCTGTTCCAAAGCTCCAGACACCTCGTTTTCTTGCCATTTTTCCACTGAAAAAAATTTGCTTTGTGTTTTGACGGACATGAACAGAGTTAAAAAAGGCGACGAGAATCGTAAATGGGCATTCAGCACTCGAAAGAAACAGATGCAAATCCTGTGACCCACCCTCTCAATCGAATTTACTTTTCTCGTACGAAATGCTCCATTAATTTCACTACTTATCCCCTACAAACGACAGCAAAACTAAACGCGTCAATTGACGGCATAGCTGCTCGTCGCTTTCACGTTACCAAGGTTCCCCGTCCAAAGTTAAAAAAAAACAAAATAGTTGCACATATTTACAAAATGTATTTAATATTTAAGAGTTTCAAACATTCCAAAAACATTTATACTCCAAAAATAAACGACAACCAGAAAGGACAACTCCTCATCTCGACTTACCATAAAACTGATTTAATATCTCGCACTCTTTCAACGTTATGCTCACGGACCTTAGTATTTAAAATTAACTATATAATAATCATCACTCATTATTTTATTAGACGATTTGAAACATTTTATAATGTTCCTTTTGTAATTGTAATCTGGATGTTTCAAACATGTCTTCTTCAATTTAGAATAGAAGTTTGAAAAGTATTTCGGTCAAATTTAGGGGATCAATGGAAGAATTGTAATTTAACTAGTTGAGAACAATTTTTTTTTTTTTATTATGTCGTTTATAAAACTTTAAATTTGAGGAAGTCATGTCATTTATGAAAATTTAAACTTAAGGAAGATGGAATTAGATCAAAATAGATTCCTAAATAACTTTAAAGCTAAATTCAAGTTGTGATTAGATAAAAAAAGACTCGTAGATGACTTTAATAAACTGGTTCCCCTACTTTTACAGCCAAACTCAAGTCGTAACTAGATCAAAATAGACTCTAGATGACTTTAATAGATTGGTTCCCCTACTTCTACAACCAAACTCAAGTTGTGATTAGATCAAAATAGACTTCTAGTAGACTTTAACAGAACAGTTCCCCTACTTCTACAACAGAACTCAAGTCGTGATTAGATTAAAATAAATTCTTAGACGACTTTAATAGATTGGTTTCCCCCTTCTACAACAAAATTTGAATCGTAAATAATTTTATCTATCAAACTCAAATCTAAAATGACTTCAACATGCTGATTCCCCAATCATAACCACCAAACTGACTCTAAAATGACTTTACCAGACTAATCCATGTTTAAAAAAGAAGATTTATCTAACAAATTCCAACCTAAAAAACCCAACCAGTAAGATTTGGATTGTGGGCAACAGTCATATTCAAACATAGGAATTGACAGTTTTGTTAATATTTGTTGCGTGTCCCAATGAGATTGTGGATGGCTGTCTCCAAAGTCAAACCTAATTTCAAGACTGAGAGTGGGGATGATGAAGGATCGAAAAGTTATCTGTTGTTTATATTCATTCAAACTGGCGATGCTTTTACTTTTGTTTAACTGCTTTGAAGTGACTTGACCTGTTACGATTTGAATTGATGCTCTGCTGTAATCCATGCCGACCCATGTGGAACGGGTATAATAATGAGTTTATAACGGCAGATTGTTTTTAAAAATATTGAACTTGGTCTAATGCATCAATCATTTTTATTCTTTGGCACACTTGGCATTACGACTGTGGAGGGCGTGATATTATGACGGTAAACTCATGAAATTGGACCCCATTTCAGACTGTGATAAGAGTGAGTGCAATTTTAAATATGGTATTTGTACTTCTTCAATTCCACTGTTATGATTTCACCATGATCACTCAAATGTACAATTTCTGTCATTAAGAAAAGGATGTTTGAGGCCCTCATACGTCCTTCAATGTGGATATTTTCTTTCTACTATTTCCCTTATTTTGAATCCGTTACTACCTAGGACTTCTATCATACAAGAAATGATTTGGAATTCAATCAAACACATTTGCTAATATATATATATATATATATTTTGATAGTAATGAGACTAAGGAGATCGGGGGGCCTAGTTCGATTGGTTAACGCATTTTTTTTGTAGGTAAGAAGTCATGAGATCTGGTCCCCCCGTTCCCGTGGTATCGAAGGGCGTGTCGCGCCAACACCACCAGTCACATGAGAAAAGTTTACCAGGCGCAGCAATTTATAGGAGGGCTAGTCACATGTAAAAAGTTTACCAAACGTAGTTTATAGGGGGGGCTACCTGATTCGTATAATCTAAAAAAAATAACATTGACAACAAGTTGTGATGTATGTTGTTTTGTAATCTCTTACTTAAAGCTTTATTTAATATAAAAAATAAATAAATTTGAATACTCAAGGATAGTTATTTTTTTAATATTGAATTAAACATAGATTAAGAATTGCAAAGGATAGTCATGTTAAGGTCTATTGCTTTGAGTCTAATATGTTCATGTAGCTTATTTCCTTATTGTAAGACCTCATATATGCATATTTTTAGGATAATTTAATAAATGAAATAATTAGTTGAGTTTTTAGAGTTGAGACTAGAATAATAAATTTATAATTAATTCAATAGAATGTTAAATAACTAAAAATGCTTAGTTTAAATCTGATGGTGGAATATGTTATTGAATATGATAGGAATTGATTCCCTACCATGTTGAAAATTGGGGCCTTGATTAAATGAATGCTTCAAAATATATAAATTGGTTATGCTTTGCTTTGGTTCAAATCCACTAATGCGGAACTAATATTTGTGATTGTGGAAATGATATGGCACATATAATTGAACATAGACTAGCAAAAATGAATTGGGAAGAAAGGAAGATTCTAGAAAATTAGCCTCAACTTGGTGTACCTATGTTTGAAGTGGTATGGTATCTATATACATTATTAGACAACTTGTTAAGTGAGGGTCATGTTCTCCTAAGTCAAGTCCTTGAGCATACTAATTCAATGATGATGAACCAAGATTGAATACAATAGGCAAGCATGCAATATGCCTAGAATAATGTGTGCTACAATAATGCAACTAGAGTTCTCAATGATGTTGTTATGATGTTGTATAAATAGATCAGGGTGTGTAACATAAATCATCATTCTAAATAACATAACGAGTTTCCTTAAATACAACAACATAACACACAAACACATGCACTAGATTAGCTCACAATAATTAGCACAGAGGAGTTGACAAGGTCTAAATTTAAATTTAAAATTTAAAATTTTGAGGTTAAAATTTATAAATAAGAAATGATGGGTCGATTTGCACATGTGGATCTAATCTAGGATGGTGAATGGGAGATATAGGAATCAAGCAAGTTGACATAATACCATAAGATAGATTTCATGTAAGAATATGCCACTTGTAAAATTAATATAGTATAAAAGGGCACTTTGATTGGAGTGGACCCAAAACATAATAGAAAATAGCATGGGCGTGTGATTTTCATCATTAAATGTTGCCCTCACTTTGATGTGCATGTGAAATATTATGAGGATGCATGTCAAAGTAAAAAAAATAGTCAACATAGAAAGTAAATATTTTAAACACTCAAATCCCATAGAAATATGAATGATGATTCTTATACTCTCCTTGCAACGAGTGCTCCATCAAAAAACTACAAGATAGGAAAAAAATATGTAATGAGTGACATTTTTTGCAAATTTAAAATTAACACTTGCTTGAAAATTGTCTTAAAAAATAGAAAAACTAAAAAGGTGGGTAAGAGATCTTGTCTAAGTAGAAAGTGGTACAAATATAGCCAAAAAAAAGGTAGGAATCTAACTACTTGTGAAAAAAAATTAATGTAAAAAGGTTGATAAAGCTCTCTTTAACATGGTATGACTATGACCTTAACAAGTTACAAATCATACATCACAAAAAGGAATATTAGTCATACATCTACCCCCCTCCAATTGGTTGTATATAAAGGATGCAAGGAATTGAAGATAAGAAGAATAAGATGATATGACATAGAAATGGTAAAAGGTATCTTCATGCAAAACCATAAATATTATGTAATAATGAAAGTGTATATAACAAGGGAAAGGCAAGATGGCCCCTAGTGTTACCTTGGAATAAAGGCAATTAGCAATCAATAATGAGTCATAAATGCTATATAAGAATCATGCAAGCACAAGTAAGATGTAAGATATAAACATGATACATATTATAACACAGAAACATAAGACATAAGCATGATTAAGATCATAAACTTGTAGGCATGTGAGTGTAAAAAATATAACATGTAATTATCATATAATATATAATTTAATAAGATTCATATGTGTGAGAGAGGTTTTGGTTGTACTTGTGTAGTAATCATTTACATCAATGTTTTATATCATAGTTTGTGATCCATCATTGTCTTCTTTTAGATCCTTGAAGTTGGATCACAAAGTGCGATATGAAATTTTGATGCAAAAACTAAGTTACAAGATTACAACTAGAAGATTTATCTCACAATATTATGGTTGTGAAAATCTTATGTTTCTAAGAAGCATATGGTTATCATAAGATGCTAAAATTATAAGAGTCATGTCATAAGTACATATAATCATTTGGAATATCATAATAAGCATACCATGTGAATAACATAAGAGATAAACATCATAAGTATGGGACATAGGAAGATCATGTCATCTAGGAACATATAAGATAATCAAGCTATATGAAAAAATATAGGTTTTAAACATGGACCATAGAAGGAAAAATAAATATAGGAATACATAGGAGCTAACAAGGAATATAGGAAAGCATAAGTGGTAAAAATCATAGGAGGAAATGAGACATAAAAAATCTTTTACAAAAAATAGAATAATCAAAATGAAATATGCTTCCAAGGGAGGAAACAAAGCATACACAATAATATAGAGATTGAAAATGAGAATAGGAGAGACATAAAAAACATTGCATGAATAGAAGAGACACAAAAAAGGATGACATAGAAAAAGGTCAAAGTATAAGGATAAGGACACAAAAGAAAGAAAATGTAAATTTGTTAATATAAGTAAATAAATAAACCATAAGAATGCTAAAAGATTTCAAAAAAAAAAACATTAGAGAAATCACCATCCAAGAGGTCATCCTCATTCTAACAAGTAACTTCAAGTTATTTTTCCTCAAGTAAATGACTTTCATCTTAATAAGAAGTGGTGCTATTAGTGAAAATAATATTAATAGGTGCAATTGTAGAGACTTATTTCTTTACCCATTGTTTTTCTTTGGAGTTACCTCTATCGAGAAATTTTGCATTTGTCTAAATATAACATTTTTCTTAAGTACCTATAAAGAAGTAGTGCCTCTAGAATGAATGTGGGTTTAACATGATGTCATTATTCTTCTATTACTTTCTTGGTACATGGTTTGTTTGTTCTTCATAATGATCGTTTGAAGAAATACATCAACTGATAACTTTATGCATAAAGATTGTAGGATGTTAAACTGGAGGTTCCTTAGGTCTTTTATCTTCAAAATTTCTAGGAGAAGATGCACAAGTAGCTTCTTAATTATTTATCATATTTTTCTTTGTTGTTTTCTACATGAAATTTGTGGGTGGAAGCATAAATGCATGTCTCACTTTTTGGCCTAAATTAGTTACAAAATTAATATTTTTAAATATTTTTATTTTCTCTCAATTCTATCAAGCAACCCATTAAGAATTTGGAGATAATTTGTAAAATGATCGTTTTTTAGATTTTCTATGTAGATTTTATTTCTAATCTTAAAAATAGAAAGTATGTATATCTCATTTTTAATTATATATCCAAATTTATTTATTCCATTTTTGTTGAACTCACACTAAAGCAGACATTCAAGACACTTAAGTATGCAATGCACTAGGGTACAATTTTTTTAATAACTTATTAATCATATTTTAAATGAGAACAGTTATAACTAAGACACATTCATAATGCATAACTCTTTTCATATATATATATATATATATATATATATATATCCAAATTTATTTATTCATTTTTTGTTGAAAGAATATTGATATAGAGGGTGGTATTACTTTCTAATTAGTTCATTGTTTTCTATTTGTTCATGTGTATCAAATAGATATATTATTTTTTGTGATTAACCTATGTTGATTAATAATAACAAAACAATTTATACTAAAATCTATATTTTCATAAAGCTTACTCTAAGGGCTATACTTATGCAATTTTTTGTGTTATAATAAATTCATTTGATCATGAAAAATGGCTCTAGGAAAATTCACCACCAACAATTCACTACGAAAAAATTCACCTCAAGGAAAATTCACCACTAGCAATTCACCACCGCGAAAAATTCATCGCATTAAAAGTTTGCAATTAATTTTCGGTGGTGGTGAATTTCTAGTGGTGAATTTTTCTTGAGGTGAATTTGTCATGACGGTGAATTTTCCCACGGTGAATTGTTGGTAGTGAATTTTTAGTCGATAAATTGCTAGTAGTGAATTTGTTAGATGCCATGAAAAATATGATAAAAATCAACATTTTATCTAATAAAAACATTTAATGTGGTTTTGAGGGAAATTAATGCCACCTAGGCACCACACAAGAACCTTTGAATGAAGGTCCTTGATACTCAAAGATGAATGAGGCAGGCTTGGGCACAACTAACCCCTTTATAATATGTTGGATCTTGGATTGAAGGACCTTCATGGATATAGGAAGACCTTTAATAAAAGGAGACATTTTCTTATAAAATTCTAGTTTCACAAATTTGTATATGGCCCATAAGTTAGACATGCTTACATGCTCTCTCTCTCTCTCTATATATATATATATATATATATTTCCTTAAGGGCCTTCACAAAAATATCCAAATAAAAATGAATCCAATAATATAAAAGGATTATATGGAGTTTTATAACTTTTAAAACCATTGTGCCTTCATGCACAACATTAACACATTGACAAAAAAAAAAAATAGAAGGAAATGATTTACAATGATCTATTTGCAGCCTATCAAGTAGCATACCAAATCTATCTGAAGTAGGAATAAAATAACATAACACTCTAAGCTCCTTAGGGCCGAATATCAAATCTAAAATGATGCAACCCATGGTCTCAATAAAAATTCCATGTCATTTTCTACGCATAAAAATGTTGCTTAATATATGATGATGAAATAAAAATTTCTCAATGCATATATCAAATTCCAATTTAGGATTAATGAGAGAAAATTGGTAAAGTATTTCAAACATTTCCAAAAACATAGAAAGGCACATAATAATTGTTATGTGTGACCTTATCTTCATTAAATGTAAACAATGATGAAGCATGAGAAGAAGGTGCATCTATATAGGACTACATGAGAATCAATAAATAATAATTATCCATAGTATTTCTATCAACATGTGTATGTGTCTTATAGTATAGGGATTATTTTCTTGATGTGCATGTAGATTATTATTGTAGTTAGGAAAGATATTAGTGTAAATCTTAAAATTATAACTAGGAGGGGCAAATAAAGGATCACCCCCATCACTGAAATTCTTTGTATGAATCATATTATTATCTATCAAATATTGTGCTTTATGTTTTAAAATTATAAAGTTATAAAATGAATTTTCATTATACTTCTTAGGTAGTCCCCTAGTTGGATCAAATGGATGAATAGGTGGAAGAGTATCAATAAAATTTGAAGCACACTATCCAAGAGATATTGTAATTTTATAAAATTTCTAAAAGTGTGATGCATAATGTAAGGCACATTAGAAGTATTAGTAATATGATGCATATTATCCTTTTTATCTTTATGGTTATTAACCTTCGAAAAAGTTTAGACTTTTGGAACTTGGAAGGGTAAGAAGATGTAGAAGAACAATGAAAAAAATAGAAATATTTAAGCACACTGGAATTACGAAACAACAATTCATTATTCTTTTGATGATCATGCACATGCCCATAATATAATCAATTTTATCCAACAATACACTGTTTCTAAGAGGTGATAACAATCCCTTTATAAAATAGTTTTTAATTAATTTCAATGAACTTGATGGTATAAATTAGAACATAAGCACTAAAAAATATAGTAACGTACTCATGTATTCACTCATTAAGACCTTGGGAAAATTCAAACAAAAATTGATAATAGTAGTCTTTAGGTACATATTAACTTTTAAGTGCTTAAGAAAATATTTGACCAATTTTGAAAAGAATGAATAGATCCGTAAGGTAAAGAGAAGAACTGCTCAAAGTTATAATATTTCAAAGTAATTAGAAATAACATAGCCAAAAATTTATCAGATGATCTAAATATGCAAGAGCGAACGATCTCAAATGTGCATTAGAATCACCTTTACCATTATTTATTTCAAATTGAGTTGCCACAAAACCATTAGGTGAATGATAAGTATTTTACTTTCATATATTCATCTTCATATTATCCATTAGTAAAGGTGTCAAATTTGTGCTTCACCCTATCTAGGTTTTGAATAACTTCATTCAAGGTAGATGTAGAGATGGTGATAATATAAACACAAAATATAAAAGATTAGGTATAGATAGGTTAATAGGAGAAAAAATGAATTACAACACAGATATAACCATAGTAGGAGGAATGGAATGTGATATGGAATTAGGAATGGAACAAGGTATAAAAATAGGAATATAGTCAAGTATGGTAATAGTGGAGATATGAATAACACTAACAATAGGATGAGAAGATGTGACACTAGTGGTGGAAGTGGAAATGATAGAAGTCTAGAGTTATAAATTTCTTAATTTATAATTTCCACTTTATATAATGCACTCGTTTAGTACACATTCAATTTACATTTTTTAGGTTGCATTTAGCTAAATCCTCAACCCTTTTACCCTCACCAAAATTCCAAAATACACCTTATGCCTAAATTTTAATCTCTAATCACCTAGACACTAATATGATCATGGTAGAGACATGATCTCCACTATGATCATAATATCATCCCTAACATTTAAACATGCCATACAATAGAAAAAATTTAGTGTTTATACCTTCCAATGGACCATTCAAATTTACATTTATAAAAGAAAATAACTTAGCTAATGGAATGAGTAATCTTTATTCTTCCTCTTCTAAAAAATCAAATGCTTCCTTTGCTTCTGCTATCATTATTCTATAAAAGCTTTGTAAAACCTCATTGTAGTCTTTTTAGATCTTCTAATCGTATCAAACCCTTATATTTTTCCACCCTTGACACTTGAATTGGTGATTATGTTTCCTTAATTGCACAAACACACACCACAACAATGTTAGGTATATTATATTTACATGTTTAGAATAGACTTAACGCATACATTTAGAATCATGATAATATTTTGTTGGAAAGTAATCATGCAAACATTATTTCATTTTCTTTTATGTTGCATTAGAGTCTATTTTATTTTTGTTTAGAGTCATGCAAAGATTGTGTGCTTGTAAAAACTCTTCTCTTTTGGTGCATTTCCCTTTTATTTATTTTTTATTTCATGCTCCTCTTTTCTCTTTTCCAATGTTATATTTAAGTTAGAAGCTAACATAGATAAGGTAAAAACCATTCAATTTTGGACATCATCTTACATTTCATGGTCCCACACTTACAAGACTACCTATGATAATGTTCTTTGTATAGAATGGTACTGAGCACATTTGATACAAAAAATTGACGTGGTTGTGATATTTGAACACCAATAGTATATGGAACACATAATGGAAAAAACCAAGGCTTCAACCTTCATTTTTCCTACAAACATAAAACTTTTAGTTTAATATTTTGTGATTTTGGTGGAAAATCATAGAGAAACCTACTCTAAGGTGTAGCCATCTAATTACTACAATGGGTTATAAAACCCCATTTATTTATTTCAATGGACCATATTTGACCTTTAACTTTATATTTTCTAGACTAAAATATGACAACCCCATAAATTAGCCTTTTATTGCTTGGAACTCTACTAGACTATTGCACCTATAAAAATGGAATCCCCATAAAAATTGACATTAAGAGTATGATTTGATTTTAATGAGGATGGATCTATATCCCATATTTATCACATTCATGATATAACAAATCTATGCATGATACATGTTTTTGTAGCTCTATATGTGGCTCTCAAATTATTGGCTTCATCTCAAGGAAAGAGCATTGGATTGATTCAAATGATTAACAGTTTCCTCCATTCTACATCGGGGTCAACTTGAAACATTTTTAAATAATTAGTTTAAGGAGAGGAGATACATACTATCATTTTCTTAACATCTCATAATAGTGAAGAAAGCTCATATGAAGCCCATTTTTTCTTTCAACCTCATATTCAAGAGGACTTGGGAGAGGATACCTAATGAGACATATCTTTCACCGAGTTTGGTGTATCTTTATTTTTTTAAATATTTTCTTTAAAATTAATTTAATGATCGATTTATTAGGTTTTAAAATCATCACAAAGGCCTATGGTATAGTTTTCCAAGCTAAGAAAAGCCTCATGCAAGCCAAAAAAAATTCCCTATACTTCCAACCTCTTTGTTCTCTTAAAATAATAATCCTCCTCAAGCTATTTCAAGCTATTTGGTCCTAAGGAAATAGTATAAATGAAAAGTCTTACTTTAGATTTTTCTAATGAGTTCATAGCCTTCAAAATGAAGTTTGTTATTCCTACCACAAAGGCCTAAGAAGAGAAACTACATGATCCTCATCTTGCCTCAATAGATTGTAATTAGCCCAATACACACTCTTACCAAGTTTCAACATATCTTAGAGGAGAAAATCAACATCATATTGTAGAAGATAAAGTTATTTTTATAGGCGATGAGTGTGTAAGCAATGGAATTTATCATCAATGTTGGAAAATAGAAGGTGCTCCTAGCTATTTAGTTTTTGTAGTAGAACATGTTTATCTTATGTAGGTAAAAATTATAAAACTATATCCATGGAATAAAGTAAGAGATAAAACTTTGCAGAACTCACTAAAACTAAAGACATGAGTGGCTTCTTAGGTGTCATCGAAATATGTGGAAATTCATCCATAGAGGAGGAGCCTTTGCCTCATTCAACATAGATCACTTGGTAAGAAATTCTTGTGGAAACTTAAGAGATCTAGGTTAATTAAAAAAACTTGGATCAAAGTGGCACCTATCTCCATGACCTATTTTTGATGTACCAATAGGATTATTATCTCCTTGTTGAAGGAGATCTATAGACTTAACATAAGATTTTTGCCTTGATTTAGAGCAACTTTTTGAGGATGTTGTAAAGGGGGTTGATAATGAACCTTTGAATACATAAGAGATGGAATTATTTTCCATTTTCAAAGAGGGATACACTTTTCTCTTAGAAGAGAGTGAACATGTTCACACAAAGTTTGGTTGCAACACAAAAAATTAATTGCAACACAAAGAAGTCTCTTTTTTTAGGATAAATTCTAGAAACTTTAAGAAATCCTGGCTATTTTGGGAAAGCTTATTTAGCTGATTTTGTTGTTTTTCTACTTTTTGATATTATAAAGATTTAGGAGCCTATCAAAGCCCCCATTTTGCATTCCTAACAAAAAAGTAGAAAAAATAGAAAAAAAATGAAATATAAAGTAATAGACCGATAAAAAAATTCTCATTTTGGAGAATTACAAAGATATTTAGCTCTTTAATTTCTCCCCACTTACTTCATAATGCAAATAAGTGTTCAATCAATAGTGAAGGATAAGGAAACTTGAGTTTTCAATGAACATAACATAGAGAAGCGAAAAGGTACATTTTTTCCATTATTTCTTGCAACTGACTTTTAGTTTATTTTATTAGAAAAAGTAATTAATATGGAACCTTTAATCAAACTAATTTTATATATAGTCATTTGAATAAGTTTTTATTTGAGAATGTTTTCTAGAAATGATAAGACTTTTTATTGCACAAAAAATTGCTTGGAAACATAAAAGTAATGAGTTTTACAAATAAATCCAACTTTAGTTAGTTAAGGGATAATGGCCTAGCCATAGGTAGAGATGGTATTTTCTTTATCATCAGATTTGTATACAGATTATTGGGTAGAAAAGTGAATACAACTAAAGAGTTAATAAGCTAAGCATGTTTCAATGCAACATATAAGTGTTTTTAT
This sequence comes from Sequoia sempervirens, assembly GCA_007258455.2. Taxonomy (NCBI): domain Eukaryota; kingdom Viridiplantae; phylum Streptophyta; class Pinopsida; order Cupressales; family Cupressaceae; genus Sequoia; species Sequoia sempervirens. Next base: position 2,172 of record VDFB02273682.1, on the reverse strand, counting down.
ATTTTAGATGATAAAGTGAAATGTATTCTTCTTCTTCACTTGAATTTTTTTCTAATAGATTAAGGCTTAATGCTTCTAGGTTTATTATCTTTTGAAAGCTAAAGATACCTTTTGAGTTTATTGAATTTTAGTACAAAATTATGCTCTAATACAAAAATTAGGTATGGAAGGATGCAAATCTAACAATAGTGATTCATTATACACATGCATATTTTGAGAATTCCCATCAAGATGCTCAGTATTGGGACAAATTATAAGTATTTTGGTAAACTTGAGAATTTTTATAAGTTAGAATTGAATGTTAAGGGTTTCAGTAAGTTAGAATTGAATGATATTTTAGATGATTATTTTAAGAATTAAGAAAAGGTGACTTCTAAATTTAGTTCTCTAGGAAAATTAAAAGTGGGACTACAATTGAGTGAAAACCAAAATTTGAGGTCTCATATTCAATTTTCTAGCTATATTGATATGCAAAGAAGGGCCACACATTATGTTATAATTTAATATCAATAATGTGGAGTCCACCTTTACATTGTTGTTTTCCTTTATAATACCTCAACATGAAAAATGCAGTGAAATTGGATGGGAGTCAATGAATTGGTTGGAGGTGTCATATGAATGTATCAAAATAGGAATTATGCATTAATAGAACCCTTGGTTCATGAAAGATAAGCCCATGTGTTGTAATAACATTGTGTCATACGAGATGACCTCGTAATGCAACAACAAGTTGCAAGCAGTAGTGAAACTACTATCAGGTGTTTGAATCCCACTAGTGCATGGTGGGATGAACATTCATAGGATAGAGGATGAAGGTTGATGCATGGAGGAAGGAGGGAGATTTGGTGTTGTTGTGGGGTCAAACTGCTGGTGGAGTTGGTAGGAGGTGCACAGATAGAGGAGTGGCGCAAGGTGTTGCAAGGAGAATCTCAAGGGGATAGGCGGAAGGATATTGAGGTGCGAGGGTGGGAGGTAGTGGGTGGTAAAAGAGAAGGTGGAAGCAGTAGATGGATGAGGGTGTCAGTAGTTAGAGGTGAAGGCTAGAAGAACCACAAGGGCAGGAGAGGACGAGAGTAGAGGAAGCGAGGGGTGTAGAGCAAAGGAAAGGTGGTGGTGAGTATGGAGAAGCATGGTAAGAGGAAGTGAGGAGGAGTTGTAGGAAGGAGGAATGAAGAGTAGAGGAGGAGTGGTAGGAGGAGGAAGAGAAGGGGAGAAGGAGAGGAGGAGAAGGAAGAGGAGAGGAATGGAGAGGAGTAAAAAGGAGGGGAAGAGAAGGAGATGAAGAAGGAAGAGAATGAGTAGATTGAAAGGGATAAGGTCCCTTGAATGTGGCCTCACTGGCTCATAGCTCTAGTCAAAAGCATTTACCAACCAAAAAAATAAAATAACATTGTGCCTTTTGTTTAAAAAGAGTGAGAAAAGTGGGACCCATGCATACATGTGATACCACCTAAGGGAATTAGCTTTGAGAGGTCGGGAAGAGGTTTATATATTCAAGAGATTAATTTTAGGAGGTCAACAACCACCACATATTATAAGAAGTAAATCTTGTAGCCTAGAGGTACTTAATTACCATTGATTTTGTTTAATTCAATGGCCCACAAAAGTTCCCAAACACTTGCAAGGGGTATCAAAATAGGTGGGGTTCCATTTATTTGAAAGAGTTTATGAAAGTTGGATCCCACACTTCTTTAAATTTGGGTGATATTAAAGGGAGTAAATCCCACATATGTAAATAGAGCTTGATGCTAATTAAAGTAATTTCATGGGTAGGCTAGGCCTATAGGTAAAACATAATTAATCTATGCATTTAATTTTTAACTTTAGCATTAATATTAAGAGGTAAAGTGGGGCTTGTGGATAAACAATATTAAGGCTTTTCCTAGTAATTAAAAGGGATCTAGTGAGCTAATTGCTAGGATTATTAAAATAAAAAGGATATGATCTAATATGTACAAGGAGAAAATATGAAATTACAAAAAAATCATACACGTAACCTTTGGAACAACAACGATATGAAGTGTTGATATTAAATTTGTAGCCTCATTAACCACTAGTATATCAAATCCATTCTCAAGAAGATAATATATTGGTTGAGTTGATATAAATTTATTTCCATGCTCTTTCTATTTATCTCTCTTCTCTTCTATAAAATTTAATGAGCATTCTTGA
>VDFB02273681.1:0-26548 GCA_007258455.2 Sequoia sempervirens | reverse complement strand
ATATCTATCATTGGTTTGTACATCATCATGACCATAACCCCTACCATTGCCTTGATTTCTTCCTCATTGGAATCTACCACCTCTTCATATTTTCCTACTTTATTTCATCTAAATCTCTTGTTCAACTTAGCTTCATACAATTAGGGTAAACCAACATGCTTAATTATTTGAATATAACCTCAACATACTCTATTCCTCAAGTGGATATTCACTATTGTCCATTAACACATCATTCCACATTTTCTTTATTAGTTATGATGTTTAACCATGATTATCAACTTTTAGAACTCTCTCTTATGATCTTTCACATTCATATCTTTTTGCCAAAGATTTTGAAATCTCTCCAACAATTCTATCTAGTTTGTAGGGATAAACTTAGTCTTCAACTTAGATACTCTTTTATCCCATCTTTCAATCTTTTTATTTCATTTTTTTTTTCAATTGCACTTCATTCCACATATTGAAACATGACCTTTTAAAGTTGTCTTAGTAGTTATCACTCATTGTGGATCTAAGATCTCTTCACACTCAAACTAGTCTTCTATTCCAGCTAGCCAAACTATTAATTCTTCAAGATTTAAACAAATAGAATAATTAGGAAAATAAATTCTAGATCCCTTGTTAGTAGCTAAAATAAATTCTAGCATTCTTGCTTAATCTTTGTCTTCATCATCTTCACATTCTTCTACAATATTTTTATTTCTTCTTTTACTTTCTTCGTTACTTTCATCATCTCTAGGAATGTGATCTCTTCTTCTATCTTCTTCAACACCATTCGATTAGATACAAGCATTTCTTATTATCTCATTTTTTTCCATTATTCCTATAATGTTGATAACACCTTGACCCATACTTACTCTTTTTGGATGTATTTTAACTTATATTTAATGCAAATAACTTTATAATCTAGTTGTTTGTTCATAAGATAATTTTATTTAATACCTTCTACCCTTGACAACTTGATGCTAAAAGAGTTTTCTATTATTTTTCTTTAGTTCTCTAAACTATTAACCAATATTACTTGATGTAGTCATGGGTGGAGGATACAATTATGGATTATCCAACCCTACAACTTGACATAAACAATCACAAATATCACATACCAAAATTTAAATACTCACCCTATTTCAATATCACACAAGAGATATGTTGTCCAAAAATATATTAGTACACTTTGGTGTTAGGGATTATAATTAAAAAAAGTCTTCAACATTGAATTACAAACATAAATAGACACAAAAAAAGTGTAAGCTCTCAAACACTAAACTTTTAATTGAATCTTCTTTTTGTTGCCCACTTTGATCTAGATTTGGCCTCCAATAGATTCTAGTTCCCTTATAGTGGAAATTGATATTAAAAATAAGATGATGTAGTGTTCTTGTGTTGTTAAAAAATGTAGTATATTACCATATGCACTTGGGATAAGGATCATGAGTCCAATATTAAATGATTTCTCCTATGATTCCACCTTATAATTAGATGCATTTTGTTGTGAAATGTGTAAATATCTCTCATTTAATAAGTGCAGTAAGATGTTAGCTTTCAAACTCAACATGTGGCTTTGACCATAAATTTCCATGGAACCAAAAATGTCCTAAGGAGCATTATCATTAGTGTGAGATTCAATTATGTAGCACACAAGTCAAATAAGGCTTGCTTATGTTAGTGCAACAAGGCTTAAATTTACAATAATGTACTAAATATAAAACTAAACAAATGGACATGCTTAGGGAACTCTTACAATGCTTTGGACAAATGTTGAAGGTGCTCATATGATCTAAAGGTATGACACAATAATGTTACTATCTATTGATTAGTTTTATTTGATTGAAGAGTATAGTAAGAACATGTACCTATGGTAAGAATACAATAATTTTGATAAACACAAAAACTCATAAAAGATCTTGATCAACATCCCAATTCATGATTTCCTTAAGATCTTAACACAGTAACCTAAAAATAATTTCCAAGACCTCCTAAGTTCTCACTAGCTCTCCTTAATGTACCTAATATACTATTGCAAGAAATATTCTTATAGACAAGGATCAATATGAAAACTTCCTACATAAACTCACTAAGAAAACCTAATATGAAAACTTACTACTTCTAATTGTTATTTCTTAAGACGGGTGCCCAAGTTCAACCACTCATCAAGAGATCATTATAACTTTCTAGGAAAATCCATATGCTCTTTGATTTCAATTTAGGTGCTCAACATGGATTGACACATAATCTAATACTACATGCAACAAATGCTAAGGAGAAAACTTAGTATACCCTAAATGTGGCATCATATTTTAGATATGAAATAAATTCCTATAACAAGTGCTATGACCCTCCAAGTGTGGATTTCCCAAAATAGCAACAAACAACAATCAATCTAGCAAAAACATTTGATTTTATTAACAAGACTCACAACACACCTCACAATAGTATCAACATTACAATGACATTAAATGTAAGGTATAAACACACCTTTCTAATATTGAACCACCCCTATTATCTCCTAGATTGGTTATGGATTCAAATTCCCCTCCAATGAATAAAGTATTAGACCATGAGCTAAGAAAATATAAAATATCATGTCAAGTTGTATTTTTACAAATTGGGTTATCAAGTTCATAAGAATCAATATAAAATCCTCTAATATTCTCAAGGATTCAAATTTCCAAGCAATCTAGTAGGGATAAGCAAAAATGAGATTATTTTTAAGTCCCTAAGAACTCCAAAGAATTTATAAATCCTTAAAGGTACCCAAGGCATACACAACCAACCCAACCCAAGGTTTCAATGAGATAGTGATGAAATATAGGAGCTTATGTTTAAACATCTTTATTTCTTTCAAAAAACTAATATTAGGGATAAAAAAAGATTACTTCTTAACCAAATGGCTTTTGTTAACGAAATTCAAGCCCCTAACATTCATGGAAAGCACTCTCATTCAGTTGATTAAGGGGACCTCTCCCTTTTCCATGTAAAGTAACCTTTAAGAGTCAATTGAAAGGTTGCTTCTATAGCAACTTTTGTTAAAACCCACAAGCTTTCATGATCTAAATTTTGATCTATTTTTCTTTGTTTTTTGGACTATAAAGGAGAAATTTTCATTGGATTGAGAAAGATTTCCCAACCCTCCAAAATGGTTTTATTTATGACAAGCCCATAATCAATCCATCTTCTAAGGGACCAACCTTAAGGGGAGTAAAAAATGACTGTATTTATCCTAAACAATTATTTTTTGTTACATCAATTGCACCAAAGGTTTTCTCATGATGCAACAATCTCCTTATGGGGAAGAGTCTAAAGCCTTCTTTAGGTTCTCCATTTGTTTCCTTTTAGTACCAAGGAGTTGTTGAGGTTATACTCCTACACAAGAAGTCCATTTGTTGTGGTTACACTTGATTTCCCTTTTTTTGCACAAGACATTTTGAAAAAAATCCATTATGGAGTAATGACCTCTTTCAAAAAGAACCGTTGATGATTCCTAATAAGCAAAAGTTCCCTTGTAGCTTGCAAATAAAATTTCACTTTCTAAACCCATTGTTTCAAAGATACTACTAGAACTAATTGTGCATTGAAGGTTTTCTTCTCGTTTGAGCATCCTTTGGTTAAGTGACCAAGCACACAACAATCATATCGTCGAAAAGAGAGATTTTTCATATTCATGTTCTTGTAGAAAGGAACATGAACTAAAGGATATACAAATATTTTTGGGGAGTGGGATTTTCTAAATCCGTTCTTATTTTCATGTGAACGTATATTGTATGATCAAAGTATGAGGAGAGATCTAACTCGATAAGCTCCCTTAATCCTTTTCCAATTGAAGAGCTATTTAAGGCTCCAATATTCTAAAATGAGATCACACAATATACACAATATAACCCATACCTAAATTGTATGAAAATAAGGGTACCAAAAGAGAAATTTAGAGACCAATTTTTCATAGCAATCCCATTGCCTCTGAACTCAATCAAAGCCTTGCTAATATTGTTCTCCTAGAGGGATGGAGAGATGATAATGATTGCAAAATAGTCATTGGTAAGATTTTTTTTTAAAAACATTTTTAACCTAAGCCTTCTTTGATTAAGAAGAGACATCAAATTTTGATATCCACATCTTTTATCAAAAACCCATTAATGTCTAGTGACAGAGAGTTTTTTGTTTTCCTTCTACAAACAAAACCTAAAGTACTGAGGGGATGCAACCTAAAATTAGCACATATTGACCAAATAGATGTAAGGATTGTGAATGAAATTCACACCATCACTTGCCATTTCTCAATGAAATTATATTTATCACATATGCCACATTGCTCCTCATCATTTTTCTTCTATAAAAACCATACTTTTATATTCATTCTCTTTTAAAAATATCTAACAGTTTTTATTTTATTTATATAAATATAAATAAATAAATAATTTAAACAATTAAATTTAATTAATTATTTTAAAATAAATTATATCAATTTTATGTGAAAAATTCTATTTTCTTAGACTTCTTAATTCAAGGCCTAAAAAAGCAAATAATACAAGTCTAATACACAACCATAGAGGGAAAAATCCTTCTATTCCCAATTGTAAGAAAATATACTGTAATTAATTTGAGTAAGATATGAAAAATCATATATGAAGAGTGACTAACAATCACACAACCAATTTAAACTCCTTAACTAGACATGCATAAATTCATCCTCTGTTAGAAATGAATTCTAAACATGCATAAGTTTTATATATCTATATAAAATATACCAGCGCACTTAAACCCAAAACCATGGCGGAGGAACGCAGAAGCGTAAAATAAAGGCAATGGCTACGAAACACCATGTTAACCGAAGGCAATGATCATCAGCTTGTTCAAACTGAAAGTAATAATTGCATTGTAAAGCCAGTTACATCGAAAATAAAAACAAGGTGGGTTTTAAAGGTTCTGCGCAGCTAAAAATGGCTTGGAGAATACGCAGCGCAGCCCTGTTATGGCGCAATGCATACTCAACTAAAGCATCTTCTTCTGCTCACGATACAGTTAAACGCGTTTTGCCTCCAAAATACCGCTTAACATGGGTACAAAATAACTTACAGTTTCGGTTTTTTCGTTATCTGTATTTGGCTTATTTGAATATGTGGGTTTTGAGTTTGGAGTGTTTGTGGCAATGACAGGGGCGATTGCTGACAGGGGCGCTGCTGGGGTTAGGTATCGGTGGGGGCGCCTATGTTAGCACTGTCGATGAGGCTACATTTTGGTAGGAAATTAATTGCTTTGTTTCTGTACTTTTTCCTTTTTCTTTTGGGCCTGCATACGAATAGAAAGTGGTTTGTTATTCAATTTCAATTTCTTCAACATTGTCAAATGTTAACTTTTTTCGATCACAGCCTAGTCAGCATGCGTGTTGGGTGTACCAGAGCCTCTTGTAGAAACAACGTGATTTTTTAGTTTTAAAAAATATACAGCAGAGCCTTTAAGCTTTCCTAATCCAGATTGTTTAAATAATAAAGCTTGTGGGAGTAAAATTGCGATTGAGAAATTGTTTTCTGAAATGTAGATTCTGAATCTATTCTATGCATGACTAGATTCCCTTGTAAGAGCAAGAGGATTTTTTAACTTTACAAAATATACAGTAGAGAATTTTTAGCTTCTGCAATCCATAATGTTTAAAGAACAAGGATGCTTTTTATTTTTTTGAGAAAGATTGTGTAAAATAGATTTAGAAAAATGTGGCCCCAAATATCAAATTTTCTCACCAAAACCCTTTTTCTTTAAAACGAATATTATTCAAAATTTGTACTTATTTGGTTTGTGGACTTTGTGACCGAGCCTTGGTTTGTATAAAATAAATGTAATTCAAAACTTGTACATCTTTTAGTTTGGATATTGACACTTGACTAAACCCAACTCAGAAAAATCACTTGGTTGGAGAAAAATTATAGTTTCACTTAAACTTAAGGTTGGGCTATAGTTGATTTTTTCATAATGGTAACTTTTGATGATTGAGTATTTATGATCATTACTACATGACTTTTTCTTGATGCTGCCTTGGAATCTTGGATCGTTATTGGTTTGGTTCAAGTTCATGGTCATAGAAAAGAGGTGGTTTATGTTTTCTTTATTATAAATACTACGCAACAGTTTTCCTGGCTATGTAAACTTACCTTCTCAAACCTGTATTTTATTCATTCTGGGTGCAAGGATCAGGGATATATGCGTCATTCACTAAGAAAAATCCAGAAATTATTATTTAGAATTGGTTGTGTTTTACACAGTACGAAAAAAAGCTTGTGTGGGACATGCCTATTGTGTGACCTTTCTGGCCACGCTCAGGAAAATATGACGATCACTCTAAATCCTTAAAGGTTCAAATTTCCAGCAACTTATGTTTTTTACATCAAAAATTTTAAAAGCACCAAGTTGGAGGGGAAGCAACAAGATGAAGGCAAGTATTTTGCAGTTGGAAGGCACAAAGAGTTTGACTTTTATTTTTTAACCTTTTCAAAATTTGGGCTGGAAAAACAGGATATTTTCTGAAATATATTTGAATTTGAAAAGAAATCATATTTGGGAACAAGAAAAACAAGATTAAAAAAAATATTGTTTTGAAAGGGCTTATCATTCTTCCCAAGTTCTCATATTTTTTCCAAACAAACATTTAATCCATCACCAACATAAATTTCATTTTGTTAGCACTTAACAAAATATGGAAAATGGTTAAATAAAATTAATCACAGGAGTTGAACAACGCATAGAAAACATGCAAACACATTTTACAGGTTTTCACATGACTTGAAGATCCAATCAACTGATCTAGATTTAGGTTCACATAGCCACACAAGACACATCTTGTAGCTTGAACTTGAGTGACACAAGAAATAAAATTATAAAACATCACTTTTTTACCCAAGCTGATTGTCTTCAATTAATCACTGTTGTGGAAACCTATGCCTGCATACTCAAGAAAAACATCAGGCATACCTTCCAATATGAGATAGCCAAAGCATGATATATAAATGTATCCATCAACAAGATCATGTTTTAGGACTTGGACTCGGACTCAACTCGGCAGCCCAAAATTTTGACTTGGACTCGGCACTTGGCACGGACTTGGCAAAATACTTGGCAAAACAAAAATCTCATAATTACTCAAAAAAAGATATAAATGTATTTAGAGAACATAAAAGTCTAATTTGACTATCAATTTGTCATAATTCATGTTGGCAGATGGTCAGTGCTCCCCTTGGGATTCGAGACATGGACTAATCGCCTCACGTGGATCTGTTAACTCTGGTAGTTGTATCGGGCATTAATATGTCGATCTTTTGGTGCAATGGCAACTGTGGGGCCAACAATTAGTATCAGAGCCAAAGGTGACGGGTTAGAATCCCCGGTAATGCTGGGGAGATTGTTAAAATGGTCAAGGCTCCCTCGATCCATGACATGGATTAACCATCTCTTGTGGATCCATTAACTCTGGCGGTTGTATCGGGCATTAAAAGGTCAATCTTTTGGTGCAATGACAACCGTGGGGCCAACAATTCAAACATTACACATGTCATATATGATCCTCAAACTCTCAAAATTTGAAATTTCAGCCACTATGTCTGTTATGTTCAGGTGCCAGAAGAGTCTGAGCTCAGGACTCAGGAGTTTGAGCCTAAGACTTGGGAGTTGGAGCAAGACTTGGCCAGATTCGTCTTGGGAGTCTGGCTGACTCGGCTCAGCCAGCTCAGAGACTCGGGAGTTTGGAGAGTTTTGCCGAGTACTCGGAGATAATATCAAAATCTACATTCAATTGAAAATCATCTAACACTAGCATGATTTAGATAGGCAGATGCAGAAAAAATAATCACAATATTGAACTCACTGTGCATAGGCAAAATCACATTGTTATACAAACAGTGAAGCTGAAACATTGCTGTGTCCAAGCATATGCAAATCCATACAGGTATGTAACTCTAGGCACATAATCCATCCATCTCGATGGCAATCCACAAGACATCATCGTCTTGTGAAATAGTAGCAGCAAACTACAACATGAGTCCAAAGTAAACATATACAAGTCCACACATATACATATAAACCCTAAATACATGATCCATACACCTAGATGGCAATACAAAATAATGTCATCAGCATGTATGGTAAAATATCAAATTTCAAAACTGATCAATGGAGTAAGGCACAAACACCCGGGGTCTTGCATCAGTAAGATGAGGCAAGAGCCGACATAGGTGGGCAATACACTTATAATAAGGGGATTAGTTAGTATTAAGTATTAATTAGGGAGAGTTACATGTAAAGAAGAGTTGCTTTTGTTGGGATGAATCCATATGGATTCTATAGAATATTGTAAAGTTATAAATATGTAAATCAATGGGTGTAAGATTTGTATTGATATGATTGAGTTGTATTAAGTTGAACTCTATGCTTATGTTGCCCATGGCACCCAAGCTGTGACTAATTTAAGTAGTTGAAGGTACTCACAAACCCATGGCTTATTTTATATTTTGCTTCTCTTGTCTTCTTGCCATTAATTGGCTATAACTGAATGTGTGATTTAAAGTAAGAATAAAGTGCCCATGTAGTTGAGATTGTGGAATGACGGGTATGATGCAAGTGATGACAGCTAACTTGCTTCAATAGAGCCTCCAACAAAGGATATGCTGAGAATGATGGGAGAGTGAAAGACACAAAGGAAGAAAGACTTTTGGTGGATTGATTGTAAAATGAAAGGACACACAAAAGCTAATTGCTTGAGCAAGATATTTTGCAAGATCTTCCAAGTTGTGTGTCATTTTGCTATAGACTGTACAAATTTCATAAAACTTGAAGAATTAGATTGCGCAGGTACTCTTTAGTTATAGTGATCTATTTGCAACGACCATGATATTGATCAAGCCCAAAATAATCAAAGTAGTAAAGGAGCAACCTCTAATGGATACAAAATCCAGAGAACTAGTAATAGACGCTAGAACAATTACAGTGGGGGTAGCTGAATTTGGCATGACACTCAAGGTCATCAGATTGTGTAATGTTGCAAGTGCAGCAAGTGGGGATATTTTGCTCAAGATTTTCCTATCAATCAGAATAGTTTAAGACTTCTTACATGAATATACAAATACATAAATAGGGCCACTTGTGTTGGGTTAGAAGATTGCAAGACACATCTTGTGAACAACTGTGTAGGTAACAGTAGTAGACTTTGTACAACATGTTCTCGACATGATTGTAGTTGCTACTACCACATCACTACCTGAGAATAGCCTTGACCAAGAGCAAGTGAGTTTACGCATTAGGGAAACCCAAAATGCAAAGATTGTAGCCCATAATGGAATCCCCCATTGTTGGACCTAACCTGGTAATTGATTGGATGTTCTTGATGAGGAACCTTGGATGAAAGTGGTGCAGGAGCACCAAGGCAACATCAGGTAGCACTAGGCAAATCTGGAAGCCTAACATGAAATTTTGAAACTTTAATACTTCAAGGTCATGTTGACCATTTGTTTTTGAGTTAGAGATGTTAGAAGATGTTAGGATGAAGGTTGATCAGTAGCATATGGTAGATTGAATGAGTTGCACAATTTCTTTTCACTAGGAATCACTAGAATTTGGGAAATAAAGCCAAAATGTTGCAATTATGCAATTTTGGCCTAATAGGGTGGTTATGTCCGACCAAGGGAGAGGTAACCACCTTGGAAGCCTTTAAAAGGTAGTCCTCGAACTGGAATGAGGGTTGGAAAAAAGCATTGTATTTCTTTGAGTTTACTGTTCAAATGAAAGAGCATTGAATTTCTTGCAATTTTCTGGTTTTTAGGACTTAATTGTGTGTTAATGGAGAGTTCCAGGCTTTGAGCAGTGTGTGGAACGTGTGGTATCTATCTTACAAGCTTTGTGTGGTCATTGGTGGTGTTGTTTCATCGTTGCATAGCTTTGTTCTTAGTAGGTTTTTGTTCTTTTTATTGCTGATCAGTTTAGTAGACTGTTATTCATGGAGTCTTAGACCTCTGTTTTCCACTATACCTGGTGTATAGCCGTGGGAAATGAGGCTAAGCTCCATGCTTGTATATAGGATAGGTTTAGGCGATTGTAGGAAGCATGGTTACATGGTAAAGGTCTTCTCCTAGGCGAGCTTGACTGTGCCCGACTAGGAAAGACAGTGCAAACCAAGCCCTAACGTTGTAGGGGTGTTAATTCCCTATCAACCAAGGTGTGTGGTGGAAGCAGAAAACCTTACAAAGGTTTGGCAGGAAGGCAGAGTCTTCACCAGTCCATTTGGTGGTTGAAAGAAACAAACAGTTCACAGTGAGGTCAAGAAATGGCCTAAAAAAGCCCTAATTCTCACAAAATCAGGGTTACGCCTGTGTACGGACTGAGAAAGCCTGAAACCTCAAAAATCCTTGAGAGGTTTGAAAATGAACTAGGGTCTTAGAAGGAAGTTTGTGAAGTTCTTTAGAAAAGTTGGAAGTTTAAGCCTACTTTCTCGGGTTAGGAGGCCTAATTGGGGCTCAAGGGCAACTAGCCCTTTTTAAACCCTAGAATAGGGTTTGGTGAGAACGATGGAGAAATGAAGATTGGTGAATGATCAGGAACCATAGAGGGATGGTTTTGAAGCTATAGAAGACACCCCACGCCCCTGCAACAAGTTAGTGAGGTTTGGAGGGTTAGCTAGCCTTTAGGAAGATTAAGGGCTAAGGAGAGAATGGAGGAGAAAGCACCAAGATTGGCTTGGTTAGGGGAATGTAGATGATAGTAGGGTTGGCCAGGAGAACCAGGGATGCCTAACAACAACAGGGCCTATAGGTTAAGAAGGTGGAGAGTGACACCAAAGGGGTTTGCCAAGGTGTGACCCAAAGCATGGGACAGTGAGTGTTCCATCCAACCCTACCCTATCAAAAAGCCAATTGTTGTCTATAGTATATACAATGCTTACTAACACCATTATGGATAGAAGCTAAAGTGTGTATGTTCTCTCTGAGGAGTCATGACAGAGGCTTGGGAAGCCAACTGTTTGGCCTCTGGTTTTCTGATTTGTAGTGTGGCATCAAAGTTTTGGGTAAACTTCTGGCTTATAAGTACTAATTGGATGCCATTCATATTGAACTTAATAGTCATTGGTGCATCATGATTGGCTGATAGTAGCAAATGCAGATCATAATTGGATGAAGAATATGCTCTCCATAGAGATTGAAGGCAAAAGATATGTAATTGACCTCAAATGTAGGAGCTGACCTTGTTTAATTGTTTTGATTTAGACTTCAAAGAAGAAGACCTTGATCCAGGTGCAATGAGCCAAATGGTGAAGGAGTTTCACTGATGCTTTAAAGTTGAGACAAATTCAAATAATGGCCTCCTTCATTGGCAGATGGAAGATTACAAGGTCTTCTAGTGTATTGTGTGACTACACTTGTATAGAGACCATGTAGATAGAAAGAGAGAATGTGGTTTGAGATGAGTGACAGAAGGTGGTGATGCAAGTTCTTCTAAACCTTCCAGGTCACATTCAACTTATTCTACAGAGTAACTTGATGATAAGCTTAGGGGTGTTGCCAACATGAAGTACAAATAACTGGCAATTGTAAGAGAGAACTGGAATCTGAGGACAAATCACATATGATCATGGGAGGTGAAGTACGACCTATTGAAAATGACCTCATAAAAAGGGCTGCTAAAATAATGACCCCTGGACATATGGTTGGTTGCTGCCATGCTACTACATGCCATACCCTGACCCTCACATGTACTACCAAATGTCTTTATACAACTGCTGTTTTTCAAATCCCTGTTAATAATACTGTTGCCATTCTTTGAAACCATATTAGTACTATAGATTTTATTCTAGCTAGTTGATTCATCAAAGAACGAAATTACTGATGTGTTGAACAACATTGTTACCTTCCATCATTTAAGCCCAAATAATTTTTGCTTTAGGTCCATCATCACACACTTGCTTCGAGGTCTTTGAGAAATCTATGTGGTGGTGGTATGCATCTAAAGTCCAAGACCATCAAAGTTATTGCACTTTGATCTTTTGTTGTCCACCTTGCATCCCATCAACATTAGATATGTAGTCCCATTCACAACATCCCACAAATCCTTTTCAATAAGGATCAATTGGAGCTTGACTTTCCAAGTGTGAAAATCTTTACCTTCAAATTTCTCAATGCTGAATTGATAATTTTCCCCCTCAATTAGAACAATGTTGAAGGTGTAAGTTTCCACAAATAATGCACCTTGAAAAGATTCACTTTCACAAATTTACATACATATTAATAGACTAAACTCACTCTTAACAAATATATATATTTTTAATATAAATATTTCAACTAAATATAAATATTAAGGCAACTTTGATCAACATTTATATAAAAAGATTTTCCATTGTCGTCAAATTAAAATTTACAGTGATCTTTTCTATAGTTGATGAACACTTATGTTCGATGTTTGTTTGCAGGCTAGGATTGTGAACTCTGCTTCATCAATTGCCTATCTAAGAATGGGTAGTTGAGCCAAACTCCTTTTCCTGTGTTGGTGTGCACTGTATAGTAGCTTCATAACAGACTGAATTTTTTTGATTTTGTATGTCAAATGCCATGGGATGAATGTTCCTGGCAATGCATTGACACATAGTAGGAGAACACTATTAGATGTTGCTGTCAAAGCTTGTATTGCTGCGCTCAATTGGCTAATCAATATATTAGTGATTGCTTGTGGTATGCACTGGTCACTACAAAATTGCCATTGGATTTGAAACTAGATTTAGGACAAACCAAATATGGCTTAAATGTAACGTGCTTAGGGGAGGGATTTTGCTACATATCAATGGTCGATAATGAATCAGTTTGTGAGTGAGTTGGGCTGAAATGTATTTGGCAATTTGCAATGAATCAAAACAAGCATTTGGTGATTTCAAGAGCTGCCGGGAAGAAAGTAACTCCTTGAATGGTCTCTCTCAGTGTCATGTCCCCTATTTTGATGAGGACCTATATTCAAATTGAGGCGGGAAAATAGCATTTCTAAACGCTGATCACAAATATTAAATAATATTAATAATTTTAAAATATACAAATTTAAATTATTGAAAATAACATTTAAATTTAGGATTCTTTGGCTGACCCAATTTTGAGTTGGCACCAAGTAATGATATTTGAATTATATGCTGTGTTTAGGCCGACCCCTTGGTTGGCGTTAGATCGTGGTTGTAATTCTGGCCGACCTCCTTTTGGGAGGCATACATGACATCTATTTATACTAGTTTGCTGGCATTAGAGAAGGATCATGGAAGAAAGTTGGAATGTTAGTTTGCATCCTCTGTAGGAGACGGAAACCTCGTCGGGGTGACAGCAGGATAGGGGTGAAAACCCCTCCCTGCAACTGTGAAGTTTACCACCTGGGGTACTCAGACCCTCACATGTGCGGCTACTGGATCTGGGCGGTTAAAATGATCCTCCTCCTCCTTGCGCCAACACCTTCAGACAGTCTCACCAACTACAGGCCAGCAAATGGGAAGTCGTGATTCTCCATCATGGGCTCACTACTCCAAATCTGTGAATCATAATTTGTAATGGCCTCAAGCCAGTAGTTTGTCATTCGCTGTGTATAAGCAGCCTGGTGCTTGCGAACTATCTTCAGTGAGTGACTTCAGTACACACTCCCGTTCATGTATTGATGAATCGAATTGTCTTGACAATGTCTCAGATCTGAATCTATAATTTATCTTGCTTAATAGCTTCAAGTCTGTTGTGGTTATTCTGACCTTCGTTTCTGAGCATATTATTTTCATGGGATTATTACCTTTATTGCTGCGAATTTGAGATCAAAGTTTTCTGTGCTACTGTTGGCTGTTATTGTTTGCGCTGGCATTTTGTTTGGGTTCCATTCTTATTAATCTGAAGATCAGATCTGTGCAACTGAAATCTGCCTTTATTTCTGTGAGACAATTAAATCTGGGTGCAAAAGGATATTTTTCTGCTCCTTATTGGACGTAGCACCTTACACTCAGATAAGTTAAGCATTGCTACGACCTCGCGGCCATAGGAGAAGCCCTGCATTTCACCAAGAATGTGATGAAGAATGCCAACATAGTGTAGTCTCAATTGCTTCCAAAATCTCTATCTCCTCTCTTTCAACTTTGCATTCTACTTCCTCTATTGAGCCACCATGAGATCTAAGACAAGTAGTTGAGTTGCACATATAAAAAAGAAAAAACAATGCTCTACACCACCACATGTGAATGTAATGTCCCCTTTCAGCGGATCTTGTTTGCGTATGTTAGCTCTATTTATTGGACCCTTGTGGGCTACCGGATTGGTTAGAGGGTCACAGAATTTAGAGAGTTTGATCGTTCGTTTTGTTTCTCCAAGGATCGGTTTACGTTGAGCGCTATGTAGCAGATCGCATGTTTCCTCTCATCAAGACGGATTATATGGTGTTTTGAGTGAGTTATGGTTTTTGGTATGATTTAAATATTAATTGATTTAATATTTAATTATAAAGTCAAATTGACTTTATATTTTTAAATCACTTAAATATTCTCTAAAAGTGATGTAATATTTTAAATCACTTAAATGGATAAAGTGCGCCCAAGTATTTAATTCATATACTATTGAAATGAATTAAATATTATTTAAAAGATTTTAATATCCAAAAGTGGCGTATTTTCTTGGGATTTGTGCCTTTGCATAAAAGGGCATTTCTGGCAATGAGAAACTCACCTTTTGACAATTTCGACTTTGCCTTGTGCTATTTCCTGTGCATTCTCCTGTGATCAGGGTTTGAACAATTTTTCCATTGAAGAACGATAACTCTTCAGTGTTGAGCACTTTTGAGGCTGTGAGAGATCAACTAAATTTGTGCAGTTTGTGAGAGCTTCATACAGAGGTTCTACTGGGCTTGAACTGTGTTTCCTATTGGATTTCTTTATCAGTTTCAAAGGGTTTTGGGAGATGGCGCCTTCATTTCATCTGGCAGACATCATACTTCTTGGCCGTACCTTCTAAGTGAGAATTCAGGTGGTTTGCAGTGAAGTGCGTGGCTCTTGTGCAAGGGCGTTTGGGCATTTCTTGGAGAAACGCCTTCTTTTCTGAGGGTTTCTCTTCATCATTTTAGGCGTTTGGCTTGTACTCTTCATCTGCCACCGTTTTCAGGCTGGATTTTGCATTCTGTAGCTTTCTACACCAGATTTGGTCAGTTCTTCACCATCTTGGCTGGCAAACTGGATTACTTTCTTAAATAAATAATCTGGACACTTCCGGGTATGTTTATGAGTTCTAAATCCATTGTTGAGTTTATTTATTATCTTTTGTATTGTCAATTCGCCTGAAATAACTCAGATTTACATTTTATATACATTTATGCTGTGCGCCCCTTCTCTTCTGTCTATCAAACTTTCTCTAAAAAGACTTAAGAAATATTGGGGTTTGAGGTTTGAGCCAGCAAGGCTCATCATGCATCGGCAAAAATGGTGCGCTTCACAAGACCGCTATACTTTTGAGTTTAGAATGAGATTGATGATGAATGAGTATGCTCTGATACCATATTAGAATTCAGGCTGCAAATTTTATGCACAAATAATACTGTACTTCAATTCATTTTGTTCAATAATTCTCACTAATTTATAAGAATTACATTTTCTATATAATAGTAGAGTTCCTATAACAACTCCCTTACATAGATAATCATGGGTTAACAAATAATTATGGGAATAAACAAACCATAACAAATACTCATGGAATAAATAAATTTCTAACAAACTAACAAACCTAGCTATGGGAATGATGTAATATTCCTAACACAACCTATATGTAGGATGGTTACAAACAGGGAAGGGGGATCTTATACATTATCATACTCTTCATGTACTATAGCTATTGGATGATAAAGATTTTGGAATTTCTGCTTAATTATTCTTTATTTCTCAATAGATTTTTATGATAAATGAAACAATGGAAGCATCCTTTTGTTGACATGTTTTTGGTTTTGTAGCGGATGGTTATTCACAGGAACCAAGTTTGTCAATCCTCTATTCAGCTTATTGGATCCAGAGGATGCTCACCGGTTTGCAATATGGGCAGCAGCTCGTGGTTTGGTTCCAAGGGAAAAGAGGCCAGATCCAGCTATCTTGGAAATTGAAGTGTGGGGAAGGAAGTTTTCAAATCCAATAGGGCTTGCAGCTGGTTTTGACAAAAGTGCAGAGGCCGTGGACGGTTTACTAGGAATGGGCTTTGGGTTTATGGAAGTTGGCTCAGTGACACCAATACCTCAAGAAGGAAATCCAAAGCCTCGTGTCTTCAGGTTGCCAGAGCAGGGGTAAGCATGTATGTTGCTTCAGTGTTCTGTATGACAATGCTTGTTTGTGTGTTATGTCAGTTTTCTTAAATTAATTTGGGATCTGAAATAAGTTGCATATATTGCTGTCAAAATGGCTCTTTGATTTGGCCTCTTAAGACTGAGACTGTTCTTGCATATAAGTTGAATGTTATGCAGACTTTCTCACAGGTAATAGCTTTTAAGATGCTATTGCATTAATAGCCTTTAGGATAAGTCTATTATCTTATTTAAGAAATGTACGAGCCAGAGTTAAACATTCGAAATAATTGCCCGTAGCCACTCCAAATCTGTTCCATTTGGTTACATTTGAAACTCTTTCAAGGAATATTTGTGAATCTCCAGTGTCTATGACTCCATTGTATACCCAAGAAGTCACAATGCTCTTGGTGAGTGTCCAAGTACCCCCTAAATTTGACTATAAGTGAAATCAAACAAAGTCAAGTCTTTGGGAAGTTATTGCTGAGTTTCAATACATGCTGCATTGGTATTCTTCTTCCGCTTGTTGAGATGTTCTCAGCTTTGAATTGCATGACTATGCATTATAGTTAATAACATACGTTAAAAATACAAATACCTTTAAATTGTCTGTGCATGGGCTATTACAATGGTGTTTACATATATGTGTGTTTATTGAGGGGATTTGTTGTGGAATGTGAAATATTCTTTTTCCTGTGAAGTTTTAAATGGTTTTCAAATTTATATTTCTCATTTATCTCTGAAGTTTTTGCTTAGCAGGTGTTATACTCTTGATTCTTTCATTTCATCGAGCAGTTATTGAGTTTTTGTCATTTGACTTTGTTATTTAATATTGTTGGAGGGAGTTTGTGGTCGTTCAGCCTTCTTTAGATATGGATCTCCTCTGTGGTTCTAAGCTATTTGCTACTTATTACTGTCTTCAATTTTCTTAAGGTTGCACTTCTGCAAAATTTACCAATTATAGTTAAAATCCATAAAAGCTGATCTCATCTGGGTATATATTGTCATGTTAGGTCCACTAGTGGCAAAGTTCTGTCATCAACTGTACTGAGTAATTAGGTGATTGACTCTCTTAAAGCTTCTTCAATTGCTGGATGAAATTGCACAAAATGCTTTACACTTATTTGAAATGACCATCTTAAGTTCATTCAATCTCATAAGCATTACTTGGGCAAAATAAACTCTTTATAATAGACATATACTTCCAGAATCTTGACATTTTAAGGTCAATTAGTGGCAAAGTCTAGTACTGACAGTAGTGATAATTTCCTGCCTAGATATTTGACTCCATTTCAATGCACTTTCAGTAGCTGCATGAAACTGTAAAAGAACTGTTTACATATGTGAGATGACTATGTCAAGGATAAAATATATTGCAAGCAATATGCAAAAGCAAAAGAAAATGTTTGTAATAGACACATACTGCCAGGGATTTTCATCATTATTTTCACTAGCAGTAAAGTTCTAGTACTGACATAGCAAATAATTTCTTGACTAGGATTTTGACTCTGTTTCTATGTAATTTTGACTGTTGCATGCAATTGCATGAAGTACTGTACATATGAAATGGCCACATTAAGGTCAAATGATATCTCAGAAGCAATACTTTCAAGCAAATGGATTCTGTTTATAATAAAGTACATAATGTGAGAATTTAGGTCCAGCAGGGGCAAAGTTCTAGAACCAACTGTAGTGAATAATTGCCTATGTGGTAGATGCTGTTTTACTGCACCTTTGATTGCAATGTTAAATTGCATGAAATACTTTTCTGGTGAAATGGCCACATTGAGCTCACTCATAAGCATTAGTCATAACATTAAGCGAAGGAAATAATTTGGAGTATGCATATACTTCCTGCCTACCTATGTGGTAGACTATGTTCTACTGCAATTTTGATTTCATGCACAAAAAAATTGCACTAAATACTTGTGAAATGGCCAGACTGTGGTCACTCGTAAGCATTACTCAAAAGCAAAGGAAATAATTTGATATATATATATATATATATATATATATCCAGAATTCATTACAAGGATTTCTGATGTGAGCAATGGGCAGAAACTGAGGACTCAAAACACAAATTACAGAAATATGAAGCATTATAATTTAACATGCATCTGTGTATAATCCACATTTAGGCACCATTAAAATCTGAACTCTGCAAATAAGAAAAACCTTAAAATTTAAAGGAGGCTTGTTGATTGTAAAATGCTACAGCATAAGCATGAAGGGGAACATCTTGAAACCCTGAGGGATAGTGGAAGATGTGATGGTTGGTTCCCACCAGGTTTAATTATATTAATTCCATTTCATCCCTTCCAACTTTGAAGACTTCTATATCTATTAATAAGCTATTGACTAGACTTGAAATATTACATTACCAGTGTTGTTAGAAGATTATGGACTGGAACACCTGATAACTTCTGATATCTTAGAAGACCCGGGAGCTCTAAGAAGTATGATAATAGTTGTTGGTTCCTCAGATCCTCTTACCAATAAAAAGCATTGGTCTTTTATGTATGCTTTTATTTGGAAGTGGAGGAGTGAACTTGAAGGAGGAGTTTTTCTTTCTTCTCAATAAATGGAAGAATAGTTTGTGTGGATATCACATACTTACATAGAGGGTGACCTGATTTAGTTAGATATGAGATTGTTAGAAAAAGGTTGTTGAAGACTTAAGTTGTAGAGGATGAAATGAAATATCTTTCAATTCCATTGTAAAATCAATTATTTAGAATTGTAGTAATGGCAATGAGAGCAGGTCTTAGAACCTCATGAAAAGTTTTATAAAAAGACTTTTTTCGTCTTTGTATTCATCTTAAGCAGGAGGCGGATAAACAATTATTGAAGGAGTGGAGGAGGTTTAAATGTATGGATAGTTTTTTTATCAGTGATTGAGTAAATCCCTTTTTCTTTATTCACAGTGCAGTCCTAGAAGAATTAAGTTGTTTACTAGAAAAATGTAGAAGCGTTCAGGAGTAGTCTTATATGTATTGGTTGACTGCTGTATCTTCACCAATTGTTTTATGTCATCACGATCTTTGCCTGTGGATTGTCTCTTGTTCTACTGGTGCCTTAAAATTGTTTTTCAGAATCATGCTCAGTAAGGAAATATGGAAGTTATTGAAAAGCAATCATTATAGAGGTTTCATAAATTTGTGCTGCCAAATGTTGATATTGAGACATGATCATATCAATGAACATTTTTTCACTGGGCAGTTCTTGAAGTCAAGTTTCATGTATGAATTTATGTATTACTTTTTTTCTTAGCAGAAAGAATTAAAACAATAAGAGATGGATGTTCTTGCGACAACAGGCTTCCAATTTTTTTCCTTTAGATTATTTTGATGAGCCAAAGGATATTGAAGGCATGTACTAGATGGAAAGCCTTGAGATACAGAATTTTGTTTGTAAGAGGGAGTTGAATATTGTGAGAATACCAGAGTTGAAAATTATAATATTCTACACAAATTGTAGATGAGTTGTGCCTTGTGATTGTAAGTACTTCCCCATGATCTCGTACTATAACAAATGTCTTGAACACTAAGAGATAAGTATTAAGAATTCCAATCCGAGAGAGAATTCTAGAGCACGTTTAACACACAAAATAATATTATATTTTTTCTCACATATTCGTTCAATCATCTTACATATTTATAGGAGTTCCATCACCTATATTCTAGGAATCCTCCTATTGTTAGAAATGTTGTCATTGATGTCAAATATGCATGTACAAGATAGTCATCATTGTTGGAATATGTTGTCATTGATGTCAAAGGCACAAAGTAATTAATGAAATCATTGATGTAATATTTGCCTCTTATAATAAGAGTGGTCTGATGTAATAAGAGTTGCCCATTATATCCGTTACATGTTGGAGAGTGTATGTTTAAATTAAAGATTTAAACATTGGAGAGAAAAATGTTAGAGGCCAACTCTTTTGAAGGAAAGAAACAAGGATGATATAAAAGACGGTTTGAAGTCATTTCAAAATCACCATGCTTTGATATACACATGCAGCGATCTGTTTTGTATGGTGCAAATACCTTGTGGATACCAGCGTTTTCAAGTGATATATTTTGCAAAGAGGACAATTTGGAGGAGAAGACAAAAGTGAATAAGACAAAATCACTAGAGGACAATTTGGAGAAGAAGACAAAAGTGAATAAGACAAAATCACTAGAGGACAATTTGGAGAAGACAAAAGTGAATAAGACAAAATCACTAGAGGACAATTTGGAGAAGAAGACAAAAATGAATAAGACAAAAATCACTAGAGGATGATTTGGAGAAGGAGACAAAAGTGAAGAAGACAAAATCACTAGAGGACAAAATTTGTTAAGGGAAGGGCTGCAATTTGTTTGTGAAGGGCTTTTAGAAACAAAGAGACATATCTATTGAAAGGGAATAAGAGGTAAATGATAGGAACATTTGAAGGTGTGTGTGTAATGAATATTATATGAATAAGAGCAGATTGAGAAAGGGTTAAAGGGAAGAAATATGAAGTCCATTTGAGATTCATATTGATGAAGATATGCCGCCATATATGAAGGTCAAATGCAAATACATATATGACAAATGTATATGAAAATTGAGAGTTGAATGTTAAGAAAGATAGTGCAGTTTTAAAGTGAATTTATAGATCAGATTTGTGAAGAGAGGATTGTGTGAAGGGATGTGATTGTTTGGAAAGTTGTGTTGTTTTGTTTTGAAAGGTTATGAACATTCACTTAAGTCACCTTGTTTCACAAGTTTAAAAGGAAACTTTGGGTGAACTTTTGAAGTGTGTGGAGTGCGGTGTGAAAGACAGAAGAATATCATAGACACCAAACAAATGAAAAGCAAAGTTTAAGAAGATTATTTGCAGATTTGTTAGTGAAAAGACATGATTGTTTAAATGGTTGTATCCATTTCAAGGGGTTGCATCCATTCATAGAATCACTAAAGACATAAAGGCAAGTGGAGAAGTTGTGTGTGAGGTGAGAATGAGAATGTGAAATAAAAGAGTAGAGTTAAAGGACTTGTGTGAATCTTAAAGAAGCATCATATATCACAAAGAAGAATGAGAGTGTGAATGATTGTGAGTATGCAGATTCTATAAGAACATGAGAAGATAGGATTGCAATTTTGATGTGCAGAGTCCTTTTGTGAAGATATATTTCAGATTTGTGAAAAAGATCATCATCTATTGCAGAGGTAAGACAAGAAGATAGATTGTATGTGTTGAGCAAATTTGTATGAAAAGAATATAATAGGAAAATTTGTATGATGAAAATATAAGAGGCAAATTTGTATGAAGAGAATATAATAGGCAGATTTGTATATTGAATTCATCATATGCTGATTTATGTGATCATTCAAGAAAGATAAAATCAAGAGGAAGAGTGGTTGTATTGTCCATCATCCGTTGAAGAAGCAACATTGAAGGTGGAACATTGTTCTTGAAGTTATTATTTTTGCTAAGTTGGTGCTTGGCAAGTGGGGGTTGGTGCGTCTAGTAGTGTGATGAGCCCAACTGGCTCCTCTTCAAACCCTCGAAATGCTCTAGATTATTTAATTAAGAAAATAAGTCCAATTGCCAGACATGAATGGAGTAAACTGACAATTCCAAGCGTAGGATGCAATAGAATGCAACCTCCAGCCTAAAATTGAAGCAGATGAAGGGAACAAGCTAGGCGCTAAAGAAGAATATGCAAAACCCTCAAAGAAGAAGGCGTTTCATCTCCAAAACTCCCACGCACTTGCCTGAAGAGCTACACAGAACAAAGGAAAATCACGTCCTCAACCAAGAAGTACGGCCAAGAAGCTGATCAAACCTCCTGATGAAGAAAGAAGCGAATCTCTCAACTCGTCCTGCCTTTTATTGAAGAAACTACTGAATACTGCACAAAAATTCTCATTGAAGCATTGTAGAACGCCTGAATTGAAGCCCCTGTGGTTGCAATCATTCAATTGATCTTTCACAGTCTCACAATCATAGATCTGTGAAGAGTTTTCGTTCTCCAGATATAAACAATCCTGAAACCCTTGTCTCAGAGGAGACCAAGCTCAAGCCCAGCCAAAGAAGAAAATATCAAATAATCAATGAATGAGTTCGATTTTTCCCTTTGGTTGCTTATAAACCCCAAAAGGCACGCATTCCTAAAAGTGGCGTCACTTTTCACTTAAAATACATTAAAAATGTATTTTATTCTTTTTCAATAGTCAACATATTAAAAAGTGAGCGCTCCTTTTAGTAAAGTGTTTTATTTTTTTCACTTATATAAATTTAAGTGAATTCTTTATTATAAAGTCAAATCAACTTTATAATATTCCATTAAATAAAGTTAAAACACTTCAATTTCATGAGAATATTAATATCTCGCTCATAACCTGTCGTATTGACGTGCCGTCAGAAGCTGTCAATCACTGAACTGCCAAGGCCTCCTGTGAGCCAATCATTGAAGTCAAAGGATGGAAACGACAAAACCCACCAAATAAGGCCACTGACCCTCTAACCAAATCCTGTTAGCCTACAAGGGTCTAAGTAATAGGCTAACCATCACCAAACAAGATCACACTGGAAAAGGGGACATTACAAGTAGGTTGGTGCCTATGAACATTAGGGGTTGGTGCTCCTTGTAGGTTGGTGCCTACTAAACTACAAAATTGGTGATTCAAGTAGGTTGGTGACTACAATTTTTGTAATTTCATATAAAAACATAAAATACAATTGTTGGTGTCAACTTGATCATATTGTGTCTTATTGCATAGTTGATATTGTGTTGAAGTTTAAAAGTTGATAAAGTTGAGAGGGTAAAAGTTTGTTGATATATTGATTCACCCCCCCCTCTTAGTATATCTTTGTGCTCTTCACCTATAACAACTGCCCTATGTAGATGATTTGTTTTAACAAATCAAACAAACACTCCACAATTAATAATTTTTGTACTAACAATTACAAGAAAGATGTAATATTCCCAACACCCCCTATATTGTATCATTCTCCAAATGGGGATAAGCGGACGAACATTACTTGATGACCACGTTTAGTAGTTCATCAAAAATATAAGAGTAGGGATATACTACTCATGACGAGCAATAGTGGAAGTTGCCTCACTACACTTCTTCAGTAGGATTGACTTTATTGGACTTTTACCCAAGGATAGGGACAAACACATCTACCCGTGGAACCAAGCATTGGGTGTTGAATATTTTGTCATTGATGTCAAAGGATTGGCATATATTTTGTCATTGTTGAATATTTTTCGGAGGTTGTCTAATCATGTCTCTTATGTTGATCATGCTAGTCAAACATATATCAATGTGGTGATGGTTTACCATTGTAATCGTGAAGCCAATGTTTGAAGAATTTCGGCATAATAACTTTTAAGGAAGTTTGGAATTCATGAAAATATAGGAGAAGGTACTCACACCTAGAATATTTTAAGATTCTCATGTCCCTTTGCCTTGGCGTTTCATTCAAATATCCCATGAGCTCCTAATCTAGGTGTATAATTCAGAAGCGCAGTCTTTGCATAGAGTTTCAAACATGTTGATAGAAGTTGAATAATATGGGAGAAGAATCAGTGATGGAATGTATTAGCACACATATTACAAATAACTTTGTTATTGCCATGGCCTTCTAGGATTGTCGACACTTATTGCAAAGGGTGACATGTGGAGTGTTTACATGTGAGACGCCATCTCTATTATACTTGACTATGCCTGACTAAGAAATCACGATTCTCTAAATTGCACCATTTACATCAAGAGTCAATTCCTTTAAGAATGGAAGATTGCAATACAAAGATGGATACGTTGAGTGGATGCCGCTATGTAAACTCAAATGAAATGAATCTTTTGATATGCAAATGCAACACAAATGAAACTCTAACATGCACTCCTTAAGCATTTGTTGCTCCTCATCCCTGTCGACGACTTGGATGATGGGTGATGAATTCATTGTCCTTTGACTCTTCCATTTTGGGCGATGGCTCCTGTCGACTCATTTGTTGAGTGCAACTCATTTATTTTATTCTTTTCGTGATTATTCAGACTCGTCAGTAGTGGCAGCTCCACCTTATTTGGACGTTGGAATAAGTTTGTTTCAGCCTGAATATGAATGATTTCAGAATGGTCAAGCATTAGAGATTGTGGGTTGACCATGCATTTTGAATGGCTTAGTCTGAGCGTACAGATTAGTGGAGTATTGTTGTTCTTTGGGGTGCTATTTTACTTGCAAAACTAGTCATCGCCAACTTGTTTTTCTGTGCATTGGTTATGGAAAATGTTTGAAAGGGGAATTGACTGGCTTTCAAAAAGTCGTAGGTTGTTACTAGCGACATTACCCATCTCTATGTTGTCGCGTGAACCTTGTTCAAGAGGCGTATGAACTTGGTGTGGTTGGTATGAGATTTTCAGATTTAGATGCATCAATTTAACTCATGCATAGTCTCTTTTCTACCTCACGTGGGAATTTTGAAGTTGTTTGGTGCTGATTTCGGAGACGCAAGCGAGTTCTCAGGCTAAACATGGTAATCCTTAGAGACTTTGACATGTCTCACATCTGTTGTTATGTCTTTTTCAGATTTATGATTGCAAAAGTTTATCTCAGCCGTTTTGATGTTGTGGTAGTGTTCAGTTTGTGATTTACAGAGAATGTGCGTATGGAAGAATATGAATGAACAAAAGAAGACTGAAAGTGAGAAAATCAGATTCTATATTTTTGGAATTAGCATGCTATGAAAGGAGTACAACGTTTCAAGTAATGCAAGATGAGTCATTTGGAAATGAAGTTGAAGTGAAGCATGTCAAGAACACAGAATTGCAGCCTTGTGAAAACCCTCAGTGGGTTGGTGCTCACTTTTGTAATTTGGAGATTGTAGGCACTTGGGTTGGTGCCCATTTGAAGTCAATGAAAGGATTCGTTCTGCCATGGTTTTTTACTCGAAAGGGGTTTTTGCACGTGATATCAATGTTCTTCTTGTCAAGTTTTTGTTCTTACTGATTTGATTGTTGATTCTTATGGTTTTAAGTTTTAAAATATTGATTCCCTCCCCCCCCCACAGTATTTTCTGTGTGCTCTTCATTGGGACTAACAAATCTATGCAAGGTCTCACAACAAGTTTGGATAGGGAAAAACACATCTATTTAACATCAAAGTTATGAATAGAGACAGACACATCTACTCACAACAATTACGATTGGTGATACACATCCAATTATGATTACTTGAAACAAATGTGATTGGGGACAAACACATTTAATCACAAACAACCAACAAATGTGATTGGGGACATACACATCCAATCACAACGTAAAAACATTGAGAACTAAGTTCTTGTGAGTATGCAATGATTGTTATAGATCACTGCCACTTTGATAACAAACAATATGAGACAGTTACTGCTGCCACCTGGAAACTGATCTTGGCTATAGCCACTTTGGAACAAATAGGTTTGTTGCTGATACAATTTTGCGGCCACGTTGCTAGTGACTAATGAGAGGACGTTGATTGTCCTCTGTAATGTCCCTTCCTTAGGCATTCAGATCTGATGCAGAGGTTGACCTATTATGAGGGTTCTTGTAGGTAAGCAGTATGGATAGGGGATCCATTTCGAGGTTGTGGAACCTTGCCGAGAGCTTTTCGAGCCTTTTAGAGTCGAGTTTAGTTGATTAAGCCAGGGATAAATTGGAAATAATAAAGTTGGCTTTAATGGAATAGTGAAAGGTGAATAGTAACAACAAATTAGAATGTGAATAGTGAAAAGTGCACCCCCATCCTAGAACTTAAGTTCTTTTAAAAAGGGGGCCAAATTCACAATGTAAAATTAGACCCTCAATGTTATTTTGTGAATTTTTAGGCATTATAGTAACCCCAAAAAGGGTTGAGCCCTCTTGGAGAAGATAAAAAGGCATTTTTGTCTATTTTGGATTCATTCTTATGCCTTCAATTTGAGAGCAGCAGCAAACTTGAGGGTTTGAAGAGCTTGGAGCTTCCAGGAACGCAAACTTCTGGGAGAATTTGGAGATTTGGACGAAAACCCATCTCTCTTGGTGACAGGATTTAGCATTATCCAGCTTCAGTGTGGAGTTGGCAACATTATTTAGGGTTATAATTGCAGATCAGTCCATTTTGAGGACAAAAATTCGCATCAGATTGCAGATCAGTCCTTTTAGAGGACATTTCTACCATCTTTCAGCAGTTGCACAGACAACCGCACCTTTGTTTAGCATTTGGGCTCCAAACCCTAAGTGCTAAGTGAAGTTTTTGAAGTTT
>VDFB02273680.1:0-80888 GCA_007258455.2 Sequoia sempervirens | reverse complement strand
CTATAGCTATTGGATGATAAAGATTTTGGAATTTCTGCTTAATTATTCTTTATTTCTCAATAGATTTTTATGATAAATGAAACAATGGAAGCATCCTTTTGTTGACATGTTTTTGGTTTTGTAGCGGATGGTTATTCACAGGAACCAAGTTTGTCAATCCTCTATTCAGCTTATTGGATCCAGAGGATGCTCACCGGTTTGCAATATGGGCAGCAGCTCGTGGTTTGGTTCCAAGGGAAAAGAGGCCAGATCCAGCTATCTTGGAAATTGAAGTGTGGGGAAGGAAGTTTTCAAATCCAATAGGGCTTGCAGCTGGTTTTGACAAAAGTGCAGAGGCCGTGGACGGTTTACTAGGAATGGGCTTTGGGTTTATGGAAGTTGGCTCAGTGACACCAATACCTCAAGAAGGAAATCCAAAGCCTCGTGTCTTCAGGTTGCCAGAGCAGGGGTAAGCATGTATGTTGCTTCAGTGTTCTGTATGACAATGCTTGTTTGTGTGTTATGTCAGTTTTCTTAAATTAATTTGGGATCTGAAATAAGTTGCATATATTGCTGTCAAAATGGCTCTTTGATTTGGCCTCTTAAGACTGAGACTGTTCTTGCATATAAGTTGAATGTTATGCAGACTTTCTCACAGGTAATAGCTTTTAAGATGCTATTGCATTAATAGCCTTTAGGATAAGTCTATTATCTTATTTAAGAAATGTACGAGCCAGAGTTAAACATTCGAAATAATTGCCCGTAGCCACTCCAAATCTGTTCCATTTGGTTACATTTGAAACTCTTTCAAGGAATATTTGTGAATCTCCAGTGTCTATGACTCCATTGTATACCCAAGAAGTCACAATGCTCTTGGTGAGTGTCCAAGTACCCCCTAAATTTGACTATAAGTGAAATCAAACAAAGTCAAGTCTTTGGGAAGTTATTGCTGAGTTTCAATACATGCTGCATTGGTATTCTTCTTCCGCTTGTTGAGATGTTCTCAGCTTTGAATTGCATGACTATGCATTATAGTTAATAACATACGTTAAAAATACAAATACCTTTAAATTGTCTGTGCATGGGCTATTACAATGGTGTTTACATATATGTGTGTTTATTGAGGGGATTTGTTGTGGAATGTGAAATATTCTTTTTCCTGTGAAGTTTTAAATGGTTTTCAAATTTATATTTCTCATTTATCTCTGAAGTTTTTGCTTAGCAGGTGTTATACTCTTGATTCTTTCATTTCATCGAGCAGTTATTGAGTTTTTGTCATTTGACTTTGTTATTTAATATTGTTGGAGGGAGTTTGTGGTCGTTCAGCCTTCTTTAGATATGGATCTCCTCTGTGGTTCTAAGCTATTTGCTACTTATTACTGTCTTCAATTTTCTTAAGGTTGCACTT
This sequence comes from Sequoia sempervirens, assembly GCA_007258455.2. Lineage (NCBI taxonomy): Eukaryota > Viridiplantae > Streptophyta > Pinopsida > Cupressales > Cupressaceae > Sequoia > Sequoia sempervirens. Next base: position 79,501 of record VDFB02273680.1, on the reverse strand, counting down.
CTGCAAAATTTACCAATTATAGTTAAAATCCATAAAAGCTGATCTCATCTGGGTATATATTGTCATGTTAGGTCCACTAGTGGCAAAGTTCTGTCATCAACTGTACTGAGTAATTAGGTGATTGACTCTCTTAAAGCTTCTTCAATTGCTGGATGAAATTGCACAAAATGCTTTACACTTATTTGAAATGACCATCTTAAGTTCATTCAATCTCATAAGCATTACTTGGGCAAAATAAACTCTTTATAATAGACATATACTTCCAGAATCTTGACATTTTAAGGTCAATTAGTGGCAAAGTCTAGTACTGACAGTAGTGATAATTTCCTGCCTAGATATTTGACTCCATTTCAATGCACTTTCAGTAGCTGCATGAAACTGTAAAAGAACTGTTTACATATGTGAGATGACTATGTCAAGGATAAAATATATTGCAAGCAATATGCAAAAGCAAAAGAAAATGTTTGTAATAGACACATACTGCCAGGGATTTTCATCATTATTTTCACTAGCAGTAAAGTTCTAGTACTGACATAGCAAATAATTTCTTGACTAGGATTTTGACTCTGTTTCTATGTAATTTTGACTGTTGCATGCAATTGCATGAAGTACTGTACATATGAAATGGCCACATTAAGGTCAAATGATATCTCAGAAGCAATACTTTCAAGCAAATGGATTCTGTTTATAATAAAGTACATAATGTGAGAATTTAGGTCCAGCAGGGGCAAAGTTCTCGAACCAACTGTAGTGAATAATTGCCTATGTGGTAGATGCTGTTTTACTGCACCTTTGATTGCAATGTTAAATTGCATGAAATACTTTTCTGGTGAAATGGCCACATTGAGCTCACTCATAAGCATTAGTCATAACATTAAGCGAAGGAAATAATTTGGAGTATGCATATACTTCCTGCCTACCTATGTGGTAGACTATGTTCTACTGCAATTTTGATTGCTGCACAAAATTGCACTAAATACTTGTGAAATGGCCAGACTGTGGTCACTCGTAAGCATTACTCAAAAGCAAAGGAAATAATTATATATATATATATATCCAGAATTCATTACAAGGATTTCTGATGTGAGCAATGGGCAGAAACTGAGGACTCAAAACACAAATTACAGAAATATGAAGCATTATAATTTAACATGCATCTGTGTATAATCCACATTTAGGCACCATTAAAATCTGAACTCTGCAAATAAGAAAAACCTTAAAATTTAAAGGAGGCTTGTTGATTGCAAAATGCTACAGCATAAGCATGAAGGGGAACATCTTGAAACCCTGAGGGATAGTGGAAGATGTGATGGTTGGTTCCCACCAGGTTTAATTATATTAATTCCATTTCATCTCTTCCAACTTTGAAGACTTCTATATCTATTAATAAGCTATTGACTAGACTTGAAATATTACATTACCAGTGTTAGAAGATTATGGACTGGAACACCTGATAACTTCTGATATCTTAGAAGACCCGGGAGCTCTAAGAAGTATGATAATAGTTGTTGGTTCCTCAGATCCTCTTACCAATAAAAAGCATTGGTCTTTTATGTATGCTTTTATTTGGAAGTGGGAGGAGTGAACTTGAAGGAGGAGTTTTTCTTTCTTCTCAATAAATGGAAGAATAGTTTGTGTGGATATCACATACTTACATAGAGGGTGACCTGATTTAGTTAGATATGAGATTGTTAGAAAAAGGTTGTTGAAGACTTAAGTTGTAGAGGATGAAATGAAATATCTTTCAATTCCATTGTAAAATCAATTATTTAGAATTGTAGTAATGGCAATGAGAGCAGGTCTTAGAACCTCATGAAAAGTTTTATAAAAAGACTTTTTTCGTCTTTGTATTCATCTTAAGCAGGAGGCGGATAAACAATTATTGAAGGAGTGGAGGAGGTTTAAATGTATGGATAGTTTTTTTATCAGTGATTGAGTAAATCCCTTTTTCTTTATTCACAGTGCAGTCCTAGAAGAATTAAGTTGTTTACTAGAAAACTGTAGAAGCGTTCAGGAGTAGTCTTATATGTATTGGTTGACTGCTGTATCTTCACCAATTGTTTTATGTCATCACGATCTTTGCCTGTGGATTGTCTCTTGTTCTACTGGTGCCTTAAAATTGTTTTTCAGAATCATGCTCAGTAAGGAAATATGGAAGTTATTGAAAAGCAATCATTATAGAGGTTTCATAAATTTGTGCTGCCAAATGTTGATATTGAGACATGATCATATCAATGAACATTTTTTCACTGGGCAGTTCTTGAAGTCAAGTTTCATGTATGAATTTATGTATTACTTTTTTTCTTAGCAGAAAGAATTAAAACAATAAGAGATGGATGTTCTTGCGACAACAGGCTTCCAATTTTTTTCCTTTAGATTATTTTGATGAGCCAAAGGATATTGAAGGCATGTACTAGATGGAAAGCCTTGAGATACAGAATTTTGTTTGTAAGAGGGAGTTGAATATTGTGAGAATACCAGAGTTGAAAATTATAATATTCTACACAAATTGTAGATGAGTTGTGCCTTGTGATTGTAAGTACTTCCCCATGATCTCGTACTATAACAAATGTCTTGAACACTAAGAGATAAGTATTAAGAATTCCAATCCGAGAGAGAATTCTAGAGCACGTTTAACACACAAAATAATATTATATTTTTTCTCACATATTCGTTCAATCATCCTACATATTTATAGGAGTTCCATCACCTATATTCTAGGAATCCTCCTATTGTTAGAAATGTTGTCATTGATGTCAAATATGCATGTACAAGATAGTCATCATTGTTGGAATATGTTGTCATTGATGTCAAAGGCACAAAGTAATTAATGAAATCATTGATGTAATATTTGCCTCTTATAATAAGAGTGGTCTGATGTAATAAGAGTTGCCCATTATATCCGTTACATGTTGGAGAGTGTATGTTTAAATTAAAGATTTAAACATTGGAGAGAAAAATGTTAGAGGCCAACTCTTTTGAAGGAAAGAAACAAGGATGATATAAAAGACGGTTTGAAGTCATTTCAAAATCACCATGCTTTGATATACACATGCAGCGATCTGTTTTGTATGGTGCAAATACCTTGTGGATACCAGCGTTTTCAAGTGATATATTTTGCAAAGAGGACAATTTGGAGGAGAAGACAAAAGTGAATAAGACAAAATCACTAGAGGACAATTTGGAGAAGAAGACAAAAGTGAATAAGACAAAATCACTAGAGGACAATTTGGAGAAGACAAAAGTGAATAAGACAAAATCACTAGAGGACAATTTGGAGAAGAAGACAAAAATGAATAAGACAAAAATCACTAGAGGATGATTTGGAGAAGGAGACAAAAGTGAAGAAGACAAAATCACTAGAGGACAAAATTTGTTAAGGGAAGGGCTGCAATTTGTTTGTGAAGGGCTTTTAGAAACAAAGAGACATATCTATTGAAAGGGAATAAGAGGTAAATGATAGGAACATTTGAAGGTGTGTGTGTAATGAATATTATATGAATAAGAGCAGATTGAGAAAGGGTTAAAGGGAAGAAATATGAAGTCCATTTGAGATTCATATTGATGAAGATATGCCGCCATATATGAAGGTCAAATGCAAATACATATATGACAAATGTATATGAAAATTGAGAGTTGAATGTTAAGAAAGATAGTGCAGTTTTAAAGTGAATTTATAGATCAGATTTGTGAAGAGAGGATTGTGTGAAGGGATGTGATTGTTTGGAAAGTTGTGTTGTTTTGTTTTGAAAGGTTATGAACATTCACTTAAGTCACCTTGTTTCACAAGTTTAAAAGGAAACTTTGGGTGAACTTTTGAAGTGTGTGGAGTGCGGTGTGAAAGACAAAAGAATATCATAGACACCAAACAAATGAAAAGCAAAGTTTAAGAAGATTATTTGCAGATTTGTTAGTGAAAAGACATGATTGTTTAAATGGTTGTATCCATTTCAAGGGGTTGCATCCATTCATAGAATCACTAAAGACATAAAGGCAAGTGGAGAAGTTGTGTGTGAGGTGAGAATGAGAATGTGAAATAAAAGAGTAGAGTTAAAGGACTTGTGTGAATCTTAAAGAAGCATCATATATCACAAAGAAGAATGAGAGTGTGAATGATTGTGAGTATGCAGATTCTATAAGAACATGAGAAGATAGGATTGCAATTTTGATGTGCAGAGTCCTTTTGTGAAGATATATTTCAGATTTGTGAAAAAGATCATCATCTATTGCAGAGGTAAGACAAGAAGATAGATTGTATGTGTTGAGCAAATTTGTATGAAAAGAATATAATAGGAAAATTTGTATGATGAAAATATAAGAGGCAAATTTGTATGAAGAGAATATAAGAGGCAGATTTGTATATTGAATTCATCATATGCTGATTTATGTGATCATTCAAGAAAGATAAAATCAAGAGGAAGAGTGGTTGTATTGTCCATCATCCGTTGAAGAAGCAACATTGAAGGTGGAACATTGTTCTTGAAGTTATTATTTTTGCTAAGTTGGTGCTTGGCAAGTGGGGGTTGGTGCGTCTAGTAGTGTGATGAGCCCAACTGGCTCCTCTTCAAACCCTCGAAATGCTCTAGATTATTTAATTAAGAAAATAAGTCCAATTGCCAGCCATGAATGGAGTAAACTGACAATTCCAAGCGTAGGATGCAATAGAATGCAACCTCCAGCCTAAAATTGAAGCAGATGAAGGGAACAAGCTAGGCGCCAAAGAAGAATATGCAAAACCCTCAAAGAAGAAGGCGTTTCTTCTCCAAAACTCCCACGCACTTGCCTGAAGAGCTACACAGAACAAAGGAAAATCACGTCCTCAACCAAGAAGTACGGCCAAGAAGCTGATCAAACCTCCTGATGAAGAAAGAAGCGAATCTCTTAACTCGTCCTGCCTTTTATTGAAGAAACTACTGAATACTGCACAAAAATTCTCATTGAAGCATTGTAGAACGCCTGAATTGAAGCCCCTGTGGTTGCAATCATTCAACCGATCTTTCACAGTCTCACAATCATAGATCTATGAAGAGTTTTCGTTCTCCAGATATAAACAATCCTAAAACCCTTGTCTCAGAGGAAACCAAGCTCAAGCCCAGCCAAAGAAGAAAATATCAAATAATCAATGAATGAGTTCGATTTTTCCCTTTGGTTGCTTATAAACCCCAAAAGGCACGCATTCCTAAAAGTGGCGTCACTTTTCACTTAAAATACATTAAAAATGTGTTTTATTCTTTTTCAATAGTCAACATATTAAAAAGTGAGCGCTCCTTTTAGTAAAGTGTTTTATTTTTTTCACTTAAATAAATTTAAGTGAATTCTTTATTATAAAGTCAAATCAACTTTATAATATTCCATTAAATAAAGTTAAAACACTTCAATTTCATGAGAATATTAATATCTCGCTCATAACCTGTCGTATTGACGTGCCGTCAGAAGCTGTCAATCACTGAACTGCCAAGGCCTCCTGTGAGCCAATCATTGAAGTCAAAGGATGGAAACGACAAAACCCACCAAATAAGGCCACTGACCCTCTAACCAAATCCTGTTAGCCTACAAGGGTCTAAGTAATAGGCTAACCATCACCAAACAAGATCACACTGGAAAAGGGGACATTACAAGTAGGTTGGTGCCTATGAACATTAGGGGTTGGTGCTCCTTGTAGGTTGGTGCCTACTAAACTACAAAATTGGTGATTCAAGTAGGTTGGTGACTACAATTTTTGTAATTTCATATAAAAACATAAAATACAATTGTTGGTGTCAACTTGATCATATTGTGTCTTATTGCATAGTTGATATTGTGTTGAAGTTTAAAAGTTGATAAAGTTGAGAGGGTAAAAGTTTGTTGATATACTGATTCACCCCCCCCTCTTAGTATATCTTTGTGCTCTTCACCTATAACAACTGCCCTATGTAGATGATTTGTTTTAACAAATCAAACAAACACTCCACAATTAATAATTTTTGTACTAACAATTACAAGAAAGATGTAATATTCCCAACACCCCCTATATTGTATCATTCTCCAAATGGGGATAAGCGGACGAACATTACTTGATGACCACGTTTAGTAGTTCATCAAAAATATAAGAGTAGGGATATACTACTCATGACAAGCAATAGTGGAAGTTGCCTCACTACACTTCTTCAGTAGGATTGACTTTATTGGACTTTTACCCAAGGATAGGGACAAACACATCTACCCGTGGAACCAAGCATTGGGTGTTGAATATTTTGTCATTGATGTCAAAGGATTGGCATATATTTTGTCATTGTTGAATATTTTTCGGAGGTTGTCTAATCATGTCTCTTATGTTGATCATGCTAGTCAAACATATATCAATGTGGTGATGGTTTACCATTGTAATCGTGAAGCCAATGTTTGAAGAATTTCGGCATAATAACTTTTAAGGAAGTTTGGAATTCATGAAAATATAGGAGAAGGTACTCACACCTAGAATATTTTAAGATTCTCATGTCCCTTTGCCTTGGCGTTTCATTCAAATATCCCATGAGCTCCTAATCTAGGTGTATAATTCAGAAGCGCAGTCTTTGCATAGAGTTTCAAACATGTTGATAGAAGTTGAATAATATGGGAGAAGAATCAGTGATGGAATGTATTAGCACACATATTACAAATAACTTTGTTATTGCCATGGCCTTCTAGGATTGTCGACACTTATTGCAAAGGGTGACATGTGGAGTGTTTACATGTGAGACGCCATCTCTATTATACTTGACTATGCCTGACTAAGAAATCACGATTCTCTAAATTGCACCATTTACATCAAGAGTCAATTCCTTTAAGAATGGAAGATTGCAATACAAAGATGGATACGTTGAGTGGATGCCGCTATGTAAACTCAAATGAAATGAATCTTTTGATATGCAAATGCAACACAAATGAAACTCTAACATGCACTCCTTAAGCATTTGTTGCTCCTCATCCCTGTCGACGACTTGGATGATGGGCGATGAATTCATTGTCCTTTGACTCTTCTGTTTTGGGCGACGGCTCCTGTCGACTCATTTGTTGAGTGCAACTCATTTATTTTATTCTTTTCGTGATTATTCAGACTCGTCAGTAGTGGCAGCTCCACCTTATTTGGACGTTGGAATAAGTTTGTTTCAGCCTGAATATGAATGATTTCAGAATGGTCAAGCATTAGAGATTGTGGGTTGACCATGCATTTTGAATGGCTTAGTCTGAGCGTACAGATTAGTGGAGTATTGTTGTTCTTTGGGGTGCTATTTTACTTGCAAAACTAGTCATCGCCAACTTGTTTTTCTGTGCATTGGTTATGGAAAATGTTTGAAAGGGGAATTGACTGGCTTTCAAAAAGTCGTAGGTTGTTACTAGCGACATTACCCATCTCTATGTTGTCGCGTGAACCTTGTTCAGGAGGCGTATGAACTTGGTGTGGTTGGTATGAGATTTTCAGATTTAGATGCATCAATTTAACTCATGCATAGTCTCTTTTCTACCTCACGTGGGAATTTTGAAGTTGTTTGGTGCTGATTTCGGAGACGCAAGGGAGTTCTCAGGCTAAACATGGTAATCCTTAGAGACTTTGACATGTCTCACATCTGTTGTTATGTCTTTTTCAGATTTATGATTGCAAAAGTTTATCTCAACCGTTTTGATGTTGTGGTAGTGCTCAGTTTGTGATTTACAGAGAATGTGCGTATGGAAGAATATGAATGAACAAAAGAAGACTGAAAGTGAGAAAATCAGATTCTATATTTTTGGAATTAGCATGCTATGAAAGGAGTACAACGTTTCAAGTAATGCAAGATGAGTCATTTGGAAATGAAGTTGAAGTGAAGCATGTCAAGAACACAAAATTGCAGCCTTGTGAAAACCCTCAGTGGGTTGGTGCTCACTTTTGTAATTTGGAGATTGTAGGCGCTTGGGTTGGTGCCCATTTGAAGTCAATGAAAGGATTCGTTCTGCCATGGTTTTTTACTCGAAAGGGGTTTTTGCACGTGATATCAATGTTCTTCTTGTCAAGTTTTTGTTCTTACTGATTTGATTGTTGATTCTTATGGTTTTAAGTTTTAAAATATTGATTCCCTCCCCCCCCCCACAGTATTTTCTGTGTGCTCTTCATTGGGACTAACAAATCTATCCAAGGTCTCACAACAAGTTTGGATAGGGAAAAATACATCTATTTAACATCAAAGTTATGAATAGTGACAGACACATCTACTCACAACAATTACGATTGGTGACACACATCCAATTATGATTACTTGAAACAAATGTGATTGGGGACAAACACATTTAATCACAAACAACCAACAAATGTGATTGGGGACATACACATCCAATCACAACGTAAAAACATTGAGAACTAAGTTCTTGTGAGTATGCAATGATTGTTATAGATCACTGCCACTTTGATAACAAACAATATGAGACAGTTACTGCTGCCACCTGGAAACTGATCTTGGCTATAGCCACTTTGGAACAAATAGGTTTGTTGCTGATACAATTTTGCGGCCACGTTGCTAGTGACTAATGAGAGGACGTTGATTGTCCTCTGTAATGTCCCTTCCTTAGGCATTCAGATCTGATGCAGAGGTTGACCTATTATGAGGGTTCTTGTAGGTAAGCAGTATGGATAGGGGATCCATTTCGAGGTTGTGGAACCTTGCCGAGAGCTTTTCGAGCCTTTTAGAGTCGAGTTTAGTTGATTAAGCCAGGGATAAATTGGAAATAATAAAGTTGGCTTTAATGGAATAGTGAAAGGTGAATAGTAACAACAAATTAGAATGTGAATAGTGAAAAGTGCACCCCCATCCTAGAACTTAAGTTCTTTTAAAAAGGGGGCCAAATTCACAATGTAAAATTAGACCCTCAATGTTATTTTGTGAATTTTTAGGCATTATAGTAACCCCAAAAAGGGTTGAGCCCTCTTGGAGAAGATAAAAAGGTATTTTTGTCTATTTTGGATTCATTCTTATGCCTTCAATTTGAGAGCAGCAGCAAACTTGAGGGTTTGAAGAGCTTGGAGCTTCCAGGAACGCAAACTTCTGGGAGAATTTGGAGATTTGGATGAAAACCCATCTCTCTTGGTGACAGGATTTAGCATTATCCAGCTTCAGTGTGGAGTTGGCAACATTATTTAGGGTTATAATTGCAGATCAGTCCATTTTGAGGACAAAAATTCGCATCAGATTGCAGATCAGTCCTTTTAGAGGACATTTCTACCATCTTTCAGCAGTTGCACAGGCAACTGCACCTTTGTTTAGCATTTGGGCTCCAAACCCTAAGTGCTAAGTGAAGTTTTTGAAGTTTTGGAGCTGAGAAGTTTCATACAGTAGTGGCACAACTCCTCTCACACCTGGAAACGAAGTGGGTAGTCATTTGTAGAGCTGGGAGAGTTCGAATTTTCTGTATCAGGGTGTTATTAGACCTGAAATTTTAGTTGCAGCCTTGTAAAAAAGTCATTTCATGGTTTTGGATGAATGGGTATGTTGTAGTTGGCCCATATCTATGTAATTTCAATCTTTTAATTAATAGAATCATTGCATGTTTGGTTATTTTTCCTTTATCAACATTGTACATGTCATGCATTTTGCATAAAACTCAACACCAAAAAAATCGGAAAATAACGCAAAACAAAACAAAAACATAAACCTTCTTATACGCTGGTCAAAGATTTTGAAAGGTCAAAACTCAGAAAAATCAAATCAGTTTTGGGTGGGAATCTTTTAGTGGTATCAGAGCAAAAATTTTGCCAGCCTGTGGGATACTAAGGTTGTTTTTAGTAATGGAAGAAAGAGAAAATGAAATTGCTGCCACTAAGATTGCCAAGTGGTATAGCAGATATCAAAAGAGGGAAAACCTTTTGACATTTCAAGAATATCTAGTTTTGATAGGAAAATTATACCTGTGTATGAGGAGGTTATCAGAATCTTTGATGAATACTCAAGTGACACTGAGGAGGTCAGGGCTACTGAATCTTTTGACAGGTATTACATAAGAAGAAGAAAAGGAAAAATGAATTCTGAATCTCTATCAGAATCAAAAGAAGGGTAAGTTCAAGAGGGATTTGACGCCAAGCATAATGAATTAGAGTATTGTCTTAAAAACAAGTCAAAAATTGAATGAATTAGAAGAGTAAGGAGCTGCAGCCAGTAGGAACATTCTTGAATGAAGAAAACTTAGTAATCACCATTGAAGAAAGGATGGAGAAGAAAGAGGAAACATTTACTTGCAACTTGCAGCCTACAAATGACCATGGAAAAGATAAAATTCAGTCATCATGTCTAGAAGTTTGGACTTCTAGCTGAACATGTGGAAGCCCTAAGGAGGATAAAACCATTTTCACATGTTCAGTCCAGTCACAAGAGGATATGAACAAGCAAGAAGCAACAATTACAGCCTCAAGTGAGGAACGCATAAGTCTACATGGCAGCCACAAGGTGGAGGAAGATGCGTCCACGGAGTTTTCAAACTCTACTTTGGTTGATCAGCTACATGTGGATGTGGATTCCACCTATATTCCATTGCATGAGACAACTCTACAACTCATGGGTAAGAAGTTATTTTGTAATAATGTGTGGTCATGTAGTGAGATGGATTTCACTTGTCCCATTCATATGCTGGCATTGGAGGATCACTTGTTGAAGTCATATGAAGCATTTTGCTTTAGAGAGCTGATTGTAGGGACTAGAAAATTGTCTAACCATAAGGTTCTACAATATGATAATATTTGGTTTGTCATGATGATTTCACCATGGTTGTGGATGGAGGCAAGGAGCACACTGGAAATGCAGATTTGGAATGGTAAGGCAATATATGACTCTCAGTGTCAGAGGTTAGAGCTTGTTAAAGATAACAAAGACACTGCAATAGACCATAATTTTGATTTCTTGAATGCAATCAGCAGTCCACTATCAACACATGAGCAGTGCATCGAGGATACCTAGGTAGGGGTTGATGAACATATGATTGACATTGGAGACATTGATTGCTTGCAATCTGATTTCGTAACAGCAAGGGGAGAGAAGCACGAGGTTGCAGATTGGACACATGGATTAGTCAATATAGAGGATACCACAAGCATTGATAATCAAGGTACAAAGGTTGAGTATGAGGTTTACAAGGAAAAGAAGATTGTAACAATTGAAGATTTGACATCAAGGTATGACAATGATTCTGAATTCTATAACAACAATGACATAACTCCTCTTCCTCAAGATATGGCAGCTTTTGGTCAAGAAGAGAACAATGATTTGCATTCTACATTTGAGGGTACGCATGGTGCAAGCATGGGTCATGATGATGTGAATGATGCAACCCATTATAAATCAGATTTTGTGTACTTTGGGGCTGCAGATATAGAGCATTGTCAAAGGTTGATTGAAGATTGGTTACATAGAGCTACCCAAGCAAAGATGCTTTCTGCCCAAGCAAGACAACGCCTCCAAAGAGTCAAAGAACGTTGCAATCAGCTAGATGATGCAAGGAAACAAAGAGAATCTTCCATTAGGTCTTAATTTCTTCCAAGGGAAAAAGAGGACAGCAAAGATATATTGAAGAGGTATAAGCATAAGTCTGATTTTTTGAGTTTGATCAGCAATTCTCTTTCATATCATGAGTCAAATTTGAAACCTTGCATTGAGAACATTCAAGTAGGGATGGTTAGGTATGAAGTTGATCCTTTCCTACCTAGAGTTGATGAGATATTGGGTGGCGTTCATAGTGGACTAGCCACTAAAGGTTTGTCTATGATGCAAAAGGAAAACATCTACTATTCATCCGTGGACTTGTCAACTCTTTCATATGATAGGGCAGCGATGTACTTATTGATTGGTGACTTAGTCTTCTTAGATTTGACAGTGGGCTATGAAGATCGACATGTAAGGGACTTCATTTGGTGCATGCCTAAACAAAACATTTACTTGGCATCATCTAATGAAGGCACTCTAACATGTGGAGAGATAGGTAAAGTTGCAGCAGCTGTTTGGAGGTCTTGGAGAATTATTCATCATACTTTCCTTGCTGAAGATTGGCTCATTGATGAATTCCTAACAACATTGATTGTTGGTAATACTTGTGGCCTCATGTGGAGTAAAGTTCGCAGTTGGGTTGATGATGTCTTGGTTTATAGCAGCAGCATAATGAGGTGTTACATGATGGATGAATGTGACAACGCAAAGATTTGGGATCCTAGTAGTGACATATGTGAAGCATCTCTTCTTTGGAATTATGATAAGTTCCTTCATTTTGGGCATACAGGTGTCTATATCAGAGTGGCACAGCGAAAGTCCATTGGTGTTGAGATGGAAGGACTTCCAGTTTGTTCATGGGATCCAGGTGGAGTACAATATTTGATGGATGGGAAGTTTGTGGTGAGAACCGACCACAATAGTTTGAAATACTTCTTGGAACATAGAGAACTTAATGAGTGCCAACATAAGTGGGTTAGCAAGATTTAGGCATATGATTTTGACATTGAGTTTGTCAAGGGGAAGAAAAATGTTGTTGCTGATGCACTTTCCAAGAGGCCTTCAGTTGCTTCCCTTTGTTCCATGAGTGAGATTTCAGTTGATTGGAAGTCTCAACTTTTAGTTGACTATTCCAAAAATTAGTTCGCATATGAGGTTTTGGATGGACGGGTCCGGGATGACAGGTACACTGTGCTTGATGATGTGATACACTACAAGGACAAAATCTATTTAGTTCCTAGGTCGAAGCTTAAGGAAAAAATTCTACGTGCCATCCATGATACACCACTAGTAGGACATCCTGGGTACTTCAAGACATACAAACAGGTGCGTGAGAGATTTTCATGGAAGGGTCTCAAGGATGATGTCCTACGCTATGTTCATGAGTGTGACTTGTCAGCAGAACAAGTCAGAGCATACTTTCCCAGTTGGGCTTCTACAACTATTGCCTATTCCAAAGTAGAAGTGGGAAGGTATATCGATGGATTTCATTACTAGTCTTCCGAGAGTTTAGGGGAAGGATTGTATATATGTGGTTGTTGATAGATTGACGAAGTATGCACACTTATTTTCTATTGCATTCGATTTCACAACTTCGCAGGTGGTAGAGTTATTCTTTCGTGAGGTATTTCGTCTCCATGGACTCCCCAGGACCATTGTCAGTGATTGGGATAGTAGATTGATGAGTATATTTTGGTAGGAGCTATTCCGACTTACAGGTACAGAGTTGACCCCCAGCACTAGTTACCACCCTCAAACTGATGGACAGATAGAGATTGTCAACAAGTGGGTGGAGGGATATCTGCGTAATTATGTTTCGGGTAGAGAGCATGGGTGCGTTGGTTATATTTGAGCGAGTATTGTTATAATACTACACATCATATGTCTATTGGCATGACTCCCTTCCGAGCTTTATACAGTTATGATGCTTTATCGTTTGTGGATTTGGCGTTAGGTGATAGCAGAGCGCTTAGAGCTTGAGAGTGGCTTCAAGACAGTCAGGATATCCTTAAGGCACTTAAGGATAACATTCAACAGGTAGAGAATCAGTAGAAGCTTTATGCTGATTGGCATAGGATTGAGAGAACCTTTGAGGTTGGTGATATGGTTTTCCTGCATCTACAACCCTATAGGCAAAGTACACTCAAGAGGAGTGGGGCTGAAAAGCTCAAGCCAAGATTTTATGGACCATACAGAGTCCTCCGGAGGATTGGAGAGGTTGCTTATGAGCTTGAGTTACCTTCAAGAGAGCAAGATACATAATGTTTTTCATGTGTCTTGTTGGAAGAAGACTTTGGGGCAGCATGTGACTTCATCACCAGATTTGCCTCCCTTGGATGAGGAGGGCCGGTTGATACTGATTACTGCAGAGATTCTTGATATGAGGGAGAGGAGGTTGAGGAACAGAGTTAATATATTTGGTGCGATGGAAGGACTTGCCGTTGGAGGATGCCACGTGGGAAGGAGAGATAATACTTCAGCATCTAGCTTTGCAGTTGCTTGGGGGCAAGCAATCCCGGGAAGGGAGAACTGTAATGCCCCTTCCTTAGGCGTTCAGATCTGATGTAGAGGTTGACCTATTACGAGGGTTTCCATAGGTCAGCAGTATGGATAGGGGACCCATTTCGAGGTTGTGGAACCTTGCCGAGAGCTGTTTGAGCCTTTCAGAGTCAAGTTCAGTTGATTAAGCCAGGGATAAATTGGAAATAATAAAGTTGGCTTTAATGGAATAGTGAAAGGTGAATAGTAATAGCAAATTAGAAAGTGAATAGTGAAAAGTGGACCCCCATCCTATAACTTAAGTTGTTTTAAAAAGGGGGCCAAGTTCACAATGTAAAATTAGACCCTCAATGTTATTTTATGAATTTTTAGGCCTTATAGTAACTCCAAAAAGGGTTGACCCCTCTTGGAGAAGATAAATAGGCATTTTTGTCTATTTTGGATTCATTCTTATGACTTCAATTTGAGAGCAGCAACAAACTTGAGGGTTTGAAGAGCTTGGAGCTTCTAGGAACGCAAACTTCTAGGAGAATTTGGAGATTTGGACGAAAACCCATCTCTCTTGGTGACAGGATTCAACATTATCTAGCTTCAGTGTGGAGTTGGCAACATTATTTAGGGTTATAATTGCAGATCAGTCCATTTTGAGGACAAAAATTCGCATCAGATTTTAGATCAATTCTTTTAGAGGACATTTCTACCATCTTTCAGCAGTTGCACAAGCAGCCGCACCGTTCTTTGGGGTTTGGGCTCCAAACCCTAAGTGCTAAGTGAAGGTTTTGAAGTTTTGGAGCTGAGAAGTTTCATACAGCAGTGGCACAACTCCTCTCACACCTGGAAACGAAGTGGGTAGTCATTTGTAGAGTTGGGAGAGTTCGAATTTGCTGTATCAGGGTTATATCAGACCTGAAATTTCAGTTGTAGCCTTGTAAAAATGTCATTTCCTGGTTTTGGATGAATGGGTATGTTGTAGTTGGCCCATATCTATGTAATTTCAGTCTTTTAATTAATAGAATCATTGCATGTTTGGTTATTTTTCCTTTATCAATATTGTACATGTCATGCATTTTGTATAAAACTCAAAACACCAAAAAAGTCAGAAAAAACGCAAAACAAAACAAAAACATAAACCCTCTTATACGCTAGTCAAAGATTTTGAAAGGTCAAAACTCAGAAAAAATCAAATCAGTTTAAAAAACAACGTAAATAAAGTAAAATTACTAATTTAAATGACTCGACTGAGTGTCTTGATCAATGCAAATGGACTCATTATAGGCCACCTTCAGGTGTTCTACTTTTTATCACTCTCAAATATATTACCACTGTGTCCTTTTTGCTGCAATAAATCCTATCTCCATGCTCACCACACTTTCTATTACATTCTCACCTCACATATCATTATATCCTCAAAACAACTCTCCTAAAATAAATCACCTTGCTGATATTAGCAGTCAAAACACAAAATCTATACTGAATATTTGCATTGATAACGTTCTTTATCTCTTCTTCCTTATGATTTGGAATAATAAACGTAAGTATACCATTTTCATCTGGGCCTTAATCTGTTCTAGCTTATACACTTTAGGAGGGAGGTTAAAGTGACTGTTGTATTTCCTTCCACTGTTGTCCAGATCTAAATCAGACTGTGCTTTCGTGTAAATCACCAGCAAATTCTCTAATGCATAAACTTTGATGTCATCATGACTCAGGCCAGACATGTGCACCCATAGAAGCAGAGCATCTTTGTCTTTGACAATGTCACACAACTTCCTCTTATCAAAATTTTGATTTTCCTAAGATGCCCAAACCCAGAACCCTCAACAGATACAATGGAATGTGAAAAAATCAGGAAAATCCTTGTGGCAAACTTCTACACCCTGGTGAGTTTTTTCAGTAGCTCGATGCAAAGAGTGCAGCATTATTCAAATTGATCACATCACAAATCTGTCTTTAAGCGATATGCCTCTGCCATCATGCCATCATTTCTGAAGATTTCAAATCAATTGAATTCTCCACGTTGTTGATGGAATTATCGATGTAAATTTGTGTATTAGCCTTTGGCTTCTCTTTCCATTGAAGATTTTTCTTGCTTTGTCTTCCTTATTGAATGGTCTACTGTGAATTTTTCTCAAGTTCACAGCTTTTGAATCAATGGAATTCACACTGCTGATAGAAGATTGCCTTGCTGATCTTGGGACCTGTGAGCTTCTATATAGTAGAAACTAAACATAGGCAGATGGAGGTCATGTGGATAACTAAGTATCTGACTGTTAATTTGACGTACCTGTTTTCTTTACCCTCTGTAGTAGTAATCATAGTAACAGCCACATCTTGCCATTTTAAGATATTCAATCAAATACTTAAAGATGTACAGGTCCACAAATAGATGCAATTTATACCAGAGTGCTTTCCATACAGCTTGGTGTGCATGTACACCCATCCCGTACAATATTCTTTGCAAGTTCTTGCTTCTATTTCCTTTCTCTGTGTTTTGTGGCACTCTGTCTCTCCTATTCTGCTCTGATACCATATTAAGAATCCCAATCCAGGAGAGAATTTTAGAGCAAATTTAACACACAAAATAATATTATACTTTATCTCACATTCGTTCAATCATATTATGTATTTATAGGAGTTCCATCTCCTATATTCTAGGGAACCTCCTATAACAACTCCCCTATGTAGATGAGTTGTTTTAACAACTCAAACAAACACTCCACAATTAATATTTTTTGTACTAACAACTATGGGAATGATGTAATATTCCCATCAATAAGGTGGTTTTTAAAAAGCATTAGATGACTACATAACTTAACATGTAACCTTAGAGAAACAAACTATATATCTTCATAAAAAACATTTCCTCAATTTGTTGACAAATTATGAATATTAGTTCATAGAAGGCTTTAAAATATCTGAAACTCATGACGTTGAGTATTGAGTGTATGAATTGCTAGAACTTGGTTGAGAAACAAGAAGATTTGTGATCTTTCAATAGTCATAGGTTGAAAGCCATAAAAGTTGTAGTATAGAAGATTTGAACATGTTAATTGTGGAATAGCCTGCTCTGCTACTTGCAGCTGATTAAATTCAAAATCTTTTTATAAGGTGCAGACTAAATAGTAAAATAATAAATATCCAAAATTTGTAGGTAATGCATGCTATAGCACTTGAGTTAAAATTGGTCAAGGGTCATCTCACTCAAATACAAAGTTGTTATCTGATATTACAAAGCCACCTTCAAAAACGAAGAAACATGAAACTGGTAGCAAGGGAGTCTGAATTGGTTTGAGGATGGTGAGTAGGGAGAGCCTTTATATGAGTTACTAATTGCAGGCTAAATAGGAAAAAATCCAAAATTTGCAGGTAATGCATGCAATAGCAGTTGCATTAAAATTGGTCAGGGTTCATCTCACTCAAATGCAAAGTTGTTATCTGATATTACAAAGCTACCTTCAAAAATGAAGAAACATGAAACTCGTAGCAATGGAGTCTGAATTGGTTTTGAGGATGGTGAGTAGTGAGAGCCTTTATATGAGTAAGATGGCCTCATAGAAATGGTGATAAAGAGCAGCTCATACAACAATGTAGAATTAGCTCAAATTCAAGAGTCTTGAGGTGATTCTGCTATGAACACAAATTCGACAATTGATTATGAATGAAAAGAGCAATGGCAAAAAGTGAGAAATCTAATTTCATTTTTATTTTCTTTATTTTTGTTTTATGACTGAAATAAAAAATATATTGAAACCAAATTGAATTTTTTGAGAAAACACTGAAACCAGGCTTGACTCTTATTAAAATTATTGCAACCCTTTCCTCAGAATGTATGAACGGTAACTCATGCAGAATGACCCCAAGGTGGTGTAATGTCCCTGTGTTGAAATGGGATAATAAATTAAAATATCAAAAAATAAAATATAAAGTTCAATTTTATCAAAAGTCAAAGGGTGAAGTGATCATGACTATTGAAGGAAAAAGATATGTAAGAGACACCAAACAAGGAGAGACATTTTTAGATATTTTTAATTTTATCTCCTGTGGAGCATAGGCCATGTTCTAACAGCCTGAAAATTAAAGGATGAAAAGTCTCTTATTTTCCTTGCAGAGTTGGTAGATAAAAACACCTGACTCAAGCAGATTTGAAGTTATTTCCCAAAGGCATCCATTGTATTAAACTGCTGCAAACTTCAACGTTTGAAAACTAAAGAAATTTTCATATGGGACATTACAGGTGGGGGTATGGGCAATGCACTTGACCAAGGACTAGTCTTCCAAGACCTCCGAGTTCTCATTATGACAAGACTCTAACTCCCTATGACACCTAAGGTGCTTTGTAACTCCCTTATTGTTCTTTGGAACTCCCTATGATGCCGATGATGCTTTGTAACTCCCTCATTACTTTATGTGTCTTCATGACAGCTAAGATGCTTTGCAATTTTTTCATTGCTCTAACTCCTATGATGTTGCCATGACAAAAAGGTCATTGTCCTACGGTCCACACATTGAATAAGTTTCCTAATCCGATTAAACAATAACTTTAAATTAAACTACAAATAAAACTTAGGATCATAGCAGATACATGAACAGTAATACATGAATGAAGAAAAATATTTGGTCATAATGTACAAAATTCTAGCCATGATCATAATAATGTGAAGAAGAAACAGAGGAAGACCTGCAATTTGAAGTAGGACCCTAGAAAATTCAGGGTGTTACCATAGCGGAATCCTTAGAAAGAATTATGAATGAGTCAGTCTCTCTTAGAATTATGAGTGGCTCAATCTCTCTATGGTTTGCTAAAATGGCATCTTTTACTGTTAAGAGATAGAGAAGCAATACTAAACATGCTTTACCTTATAGAAAGTACCATCTTATCATATTTTAAAAATTAGAGACAAAAAATAGGGGCACAATATGTTCAAATTTATTGAGGATAATTTTATTACTTTGACAAAATATATATTACAAATTCATGGTATAAATAATAAAATATATGCACACTTTTGTGATGGTTATATAACTGTTCTTATTTTGTTGATTCATCTTTTAACTGCCTGCAATACATTTATACAATAAAAAGATTACAATTCACAGTCGATGACACTCACTTGAAATACTTGTCAACTAAATGGAACAGCAATTGACCTTCAAGCCACAGCTAAGAGTTGTTTTCACACGGGATTTGCTCCCAACATTCTTTGGTGTGGGGGTTGACTAAAATTATGGATTTATGATGAAAAGCATGCATGGTGGGGCATGAACCTGGGTCTCTGTCATGACAGTCACTTTGCTTTGGCACTTATCATCACTGACAAAATATATAATAATATTATTTTCTGTCAGGGAAAAAGTTATTTTCCTTTAATATTTAAATTCATCAGGATCATGTATTGAATTCCGTTACATAAGATGCTCTAATGCTATACAAAAGAATATAGAGTAATATTCTAAGTACCAATATTAGCAATTAATGCTATTGTTTTTAGCATGGATAGAAGACTAACTTTAAAGAGGATTTTGTTTTTCCATTTTATGGAATATTAACTTTAAAAAGGAAATTATTAAGTACGATTTAGTAAAGATAAACAAAGGTTAAGGTAGTTTTCTTGGTCACCTTCAAGTGAGATGCCACTTTGGCATACAAGATCCTGCTTGTGGAAACGGACAAGGGAATTGTTTCTCCATTTTCATTATAGATTGTTCATGTTGGGTGTATATACTGAGTTTGCACTGGATTCAAAACTATACCTCCTCTATTGTCTGCACATGCCTTCATCATTAGGCCCACTGTGAAGTGCTTTGTCACTTCCTCAACTTGGAAAGGAAAAAGAAGACTCCTTTGCAAGTGGCTTCTTCATAAGAATGATTTTAATTGACTGAACTCTCATCTTTGTATGCTATAGACTTCTATATCTTGGCATGTACAGCTATACAGGTTAATAATCTCATGTCATAACAAGTAAAGTTAGCAAATCAGATTTACCAGTCAAAGAAAAGGCCTTGGCTTCAATCAGAAGTTTTTGTGCATGCATTTATGTCTTTCATTGTGTCAATAATTGTCATTTAATTCCAGTGTAGTCAAGAACTAATTGATTATGCTTGACAGGGCCATTATTAATCGATATGGATTCAATAGCGAAGGTATAGTAGTTGTTGCAAAACGGTTGGGTGCACAACATGGAAAACGGAAGCTTGCTGAAACGTCAAACACAACAATGCCACAATCAACAGAACAACAGAAACCTGGAGGAAAAGCAGGTCCTGGAATACTTGGAGTAAACATTGGCAAGAACAAAATGAGTGAAGATGCTGCTGCTGATTATGTTCAAGGGGTCCACACCTTGTCTCAATTTGCTGACTATCTGGTGCATTAATCTTTGGCCTACTTGGTTGAGTATAGTTCTTGTTTTATGCATTTATTCTTGTGTATGTATTACCATGTCTATTGCTTTAGTTTTCAAGGTGTTAACAAACCAACCTTGTGGATTTGGATAAACACAGCTCTAGGAGTACCTTGGCACTTAGAGAGTAAGTTATGAATCATGCTATTCAATGTAGCCGAACCAAGACCCAAGGGACATGTGACATTTTAATATTTTATTGATATACTTGAATCCTTTCTCCATGCAACACAAGCAGGTAAAGTATAATGATTATCCCAAACCTTCGATGGAGCATCACTTCTATGGTTGGTGCCACTTATGTTCGTTGGGTTCCATGGACAATAATGCTTCAAATTCGTCTCCTCTTGTTGGTGATAATTTGAGTGGTAAAGCTTTGTTTTTTGGGAGAATTACTCCCGATTGAACCTTCATTCGAGACCATTCTTCAACATTCACTTAGAAATATATTCAATTCTTGTTTTTGAAGATTTGGATGACTGGTTCTAATCTTTTTTTGAATTTGATGTTTAGCAACACCTTTTCTGTTTTCAGTCACTATTGTTTAGTGAATACTGTATTCTTGTTTTTGTGCTTTTATATTTTCTTTCTTTCCTTCTTTATTGAGAGGAGTAACCTCCTTTTGTGGGCATTTTTTTAACATGTAAATTGAGAGTAATTGGTCCCTTGCCCTTTATATTAGCACTGAAAAATACCATGACATTTGAACAACGGTTGCTGCCTGAACTGACATAACCTCAGAGGCAGCCAAGAAGGATTAGAGATGGCAATGGTAGAAACCATTAGATATGACAAAACACAACCCACAAAAACTCAAAAAAGGGATAAACCCAAAGCTGACAGACTGTGACAAAACAACTAAATCCAATTAGAAACAACAAGAAACTATGGTCTACACCACATGGACCTGGCCTGAACCAAAACGAAGCCAACCCATTAATCCTTGATTTTGTCATTTGCCGATGATCTTGAGAATCAATGTAAAAAATGAGCTAACTTTCTTTCCTCCGGCTATAGAGTTAGTCTTGCCCACAGACTATAGCTTTTTGCTGAAAAAATCCACAAGTTTATTAACTCTTGATAACCAATGACCAAGAGAGAAAAATTCAAATGGTTATGACAATAACCAAAGCCAATCTTAGAATATTTTGAAGCTTCTAGCTAGGTGGTTTGTGATTGCAAATGGCATGATTATAATCTATGTTGCAGGATTCAGCAGAACCCCCCTGTACCCATATGGGTTAGGGTCAGGACGGCCTTAGGTTCACCTAGGGCACACCTTGGGTGAACCTGAGTGAACCCATGGGCTGCCCAAAAGAAAAAAAACATAGTTTTTTAAAAAACATTTTTTCTAAACAAAAAAATGCCAAATAGGGAACCTAGGGTGCTTGGGGCAGATCCAGGTGAACCTAGATGGACCCATGGGCAGCCTAAAATAAAAATCCAAAACAGTGGTTTTTAGAAAAAAAAATTATAGACAAAAAAGTGCCAAAATACCTAATTTCGCCCTTAAGTGATAAATCTTTTAAAATGACGTGTGCTATGGAGGTTTGTGTAGTTTCAAAGTCCTTAATTTGGATTAGGCATAGACCCTCGTGAGGGGTGCTGCCTCTCAACTCCATTGGGGTCTCCACTCCTAGACCCCTACTAGTTTCCATCCCCAAATCTAGGCCCTTGGTTCCCTCGTCTTTGAGACTTGTCCCCACATCCTCCCATCCCCTCGTCAAGAGACTCTATGGAATATAGCTTATTCTACCTAAATTTAACATTTCTATAGGTTGTGAGTTTTTCTTCAACTGAGGGGATTTGGAGCACATACTCCTTTATCCACTTAGTTAAGTGCAGCTCATTGGGTTCAAAAGAAGTTGAGGATTTGGTCTTTGTGGACTCCAACTTGCATCTCTTTGTCACATAATAAACTTGATTACAACAAGTGTAATGTCCTGTCTTCCTAGGTAGTGGTCAGATGCAATGGTTAGTCTACCAACTGGTCCTTGTAGGCTAATGGGGTGTTCAAGGGACCCCTTCGGAGGTGATCTTTGGTTCTATAGCAAGCCTTTCGGTGTCTATTTCAGTACTCTTTAGCTCAATGTCTAAGTTTATTTGTTGTGTGCCTTCCATAGGCCATTCTGGACACTTTGACGCACACTTACTATTTTTAGTAAGTCACTTGGATATGTTGCTCATACTTACTATTTATAGTAAGTCATGGGTAGGTCCGCTGGTGGAGTTACTACTTTTGGCATGATGGCGTAGTTATATCCTGGAGTTATTTGGTTTAATATTGGTCCTATGCATTTAATATTAATAACGTCAAATAATAAAGTTAAATTAAATAATTTAACTTTATGCATTATTAAAATATATTAAAAGGGGACTTTATATTTAAAGGGAGATATAAGTGACTTTTTAAAGGGATGCTATTTTATTAATTGTGCATCAAAATTAAAAGAATGAAAGTTAGGAAATGAAAGTAAATTAAATGAAATGAAAATCAAATGCAAATTGAGCATGAAAATATAAAAGGGCAATGAAAGTTCATTTTGCACATTCATTATTTGAAGAAGATTATTTTGACAAGTGTTTTGCTGAAGATTGGAGAGTTTGAAAATCTCAAGCTTTTTGAGGACGAAATCTCTCAGGAAGAACAACTTGGTATAGGAGTGAGAGATCTCCCAAGCCAGCTTGCAGACTTCACTTAGAGGTTGTGCTTGTGCTTCAACAAATATGTAGGAGAGTTTCATATTCAGGGGCTTGGGGGATATATCATAATATTGCACATATATTGTTCATCATTTCCAAGAAAGGGTTTGATGATCTAATTGCTGCCATATATTGGATGCTAAGTTCAAGGTTTTATTATATTCATTTTGCTGTTAATGGTGAAGATCCAGTTTGGACTATGTGTGGATTTTGAGAAGTATATAGATTGAATGTTTGGGGAGCTGTCCATAGCATCATTTGTATTTCAAATAGGCGTCTATTCTGCTGTATGATTGCTGCAAACTTAATACTTCATTCTGACATCCATTTTCAGAGGCTTCAAGGCATATCTTACCTGTGAGTTCATAAATTGTAACTCCCAGATTTTCTGGGTATTGTTTTTTTTTTTTGGGAGAATCACTACTAGAGAGGGTGATACTCTTCTCATTAATTCAAGAAACAAACTTATTACAAATCAACTTCATTGAGCAGTTTTTGCAAGGACGGCTATGAGGCCAGTCCCAATATCAGTCATCTTGTTAATCACAGAGCTTGACAACACATTTTTGTTAGCAATTACATAATCCAAAAAACCGCTTAAGTCCTCGCCCATAATGGCTTCCTTGAATTTCTCCGCTGCAACACCCACCTTACTATCTTTCCTGGTTACAACTATGTCCAAAGCTCTGCAGACCATTCCCTCCTTAGGCCATTCTTTAGTGGTAGCCAATACCAATGTTACAACTTCAACATGAACGTCCACAACTAACTTCATGCATTGACGGACTGCGGCCTTGCTTCTCAGCGAGTGCAAAATATTAGTGAAGAACATGATTAAAAGCATGCCATCGTGGTGATGATCACCTTGGAGGTGATGTTCCGCTATCACCCTCATCATTGTTAGTTTTTATGATCAAATATAAAACTCAGAATTTAATTCAAAATCAGACACAATAACACAGCATGTACCTTGGGAAAACCCTCCACTTGAGGGAGAAAAACCCAGCAACAAAGATCTCTCTTATATATATAAATAATGGCAACAATTCTCTTTACAATGAGGCCAATCACAAGGCCAAGATACAACACCACCTCTAGATGCAATAATAGATAATGATCTGCTCTTCCTTAATATCATAATCTGCACTTGAAGAAATTCGCACTTGAATGAAGGAAAGAATCAAACTTGCTTGATGGATGAATGAATGGAAATGACCTTGTATAAATACAAAACGTGAGAGAGGTCGCACCTCTTCATGTACAAGGTCGGCCACAATACAAAAATATAATTACAAATAAAAGATGGGAATTACAAGGAAGGTCCGCCCAATGAGAAATTATATTGTTGCCAAGTGAAGCGCCTCTTCACTTTAATTATCTCAATAAAATAAATAGCTGATAGGCTGTATGCAATTTTATGTCTTGAACCGAGGCTGGAAGGATGAGCCCGAAGCTGCTATAACATCAACACTCCCTCTCAGCTAGGGAGGAATACTTCCAGCTGTACAAGACACATCACCTCATCGTGATGTCAACCACCATGGCTACTCCCATAAGTGGAAAAGGAACATATCACCTCATCGTGATATCAACCATCATGGCTACTCCCATGTATGGTAAAAGTGCACAAGTGCCCATCACGGAATCACTCAACGTGATGTCGTCACCTCATCGTGACGTTCACCATAGATACTCCCAGAGGGTGAAAAGCACAAGTACAAGAAAATCATCACGGACTCTCTCACGTGATGTTGTCATGGAGTCACACACATGACATCCACCATGGCTACTCCAGGGGGTGGAAACAAGGGCTTTCACCTCAAATTTCTCTCACAGAGAAAGATGCATTAAACAAGGGCTTACACCTCAAATCTCTCTCTCAGAGAAATGCATTAACAAGGGCTTGCACCTCAAATCTCTCTCACAGAGAGAAATGCATTAAAGAAGATCACTAATATTGAGACTCCCTCTTAGCTAGGGCTTCATTCTCCACCATACCAAGCTTGTCTCAAAAGTACACAAACTTTATCCTAGAGAGAGGCTTGGTGAGAATATCTGCTGTTTGCTCATTAGTGTTGATATACTTCAACTGGATCGCTTTCCTCAATACCATATCTCTGATATAGTGGTAGTTGATCTCAACATGTTTAGTTCTGTCATGAAACATTGGATTGACAGAAAGCTTCACACAACTTTGATTATCACAATGGATGATAGTCGACTCCAATGATTGTCCAAACAATTCTGCAAGGAGCTTCGAAGCCACACTGCTTCTCGAGCTACCACACAAGCTGCAATATACTCGGCCTCTGCTGTGCTTAGTGCCATTGAAGACTGCTTCCTGCTACACCAGGATATCATCGCAAACCCCAAACTGAAGCAACATCCAGAGGTGCTCTTCCAATCAGTGACACACCCTGCCCAATCAGAATTAGTATATCCAAGTAGCTTCAAGTCCACACCAGAAGAATATCTCAAGCCATACCCAACTATGCCACACAAGTATCTCAGGATATGCTTTGCTGCAACTAGATGTATTTGCCTTGGTTCACACATGAATTGACTAAGTGCACTCACTGCATAGCAAATATCTGGTCTAGTATCATCGATCCAATCAACTGCCTATACATAGTAGAACTCACCAGATCTGAACCAGCTGCAGCCTCTTTAACTTCTGAAAAAATTGGTTTCCATAGGTGCAAACATGGAATTGCAATCCATCATACCAAATCTCTTCAAGATGTCTATTGTCTACTTCCCTTGACTCAGAATGAACTCATTCGGCTTCTGCCATACTTCTAAGCCAAGAAAGTAATGCATGTACCTAAGATCCTTTATTTCAAATTCAGAAGCTAACTTCTTCTTGCATTTGATAATGAGGTGATCTTCTCCAGTAAGAAATAAATCATCAACATAAAGAACCAAGATCAACGCTTCACCATTTGTTGGTTCTAGAGGCTCAACTAGATCACCATCTTCTTCAGGTTCAGTAGACTCCCTCTGAATCTTCAAGTACTTGCATCAACCTTCTGACCTCTTCGTCCAAGATTGCCTACAACACTTGCCGTAGAGAAATGTTTTCCAGTGCACACCTCTGGTATTGTAGAGAGTTCAGGATTGTCCTCCTTGACCTCATCCCAGATCACCTTATTTTGAATAGGTTTGTGGAGCTACCAATGACAAACTCAGATTGATTGTCTTGTACAATTATGATCTCAGCAGTTGAAGAGGTCTTCCAAGGACTTTAGCATCGGCCTTGCAATACTGCAACCTTCACTTCATCTTAGTGAGTTACAAAACTCCCTCTTGATCCTGCCGCAAAGATTGCAACGAATCCTCTGGAAGTGAAGTCCCTCCATTGAAAGAATCTCAATCCTTTTCTCGGACATGCTCTCAACTCGAGCCTTGAATCCTCAAAATTTTAACTCCCTCTGAGTATCATGAGTAAACTCATTTAATTGCTTCTTGATTCAACCTGCATTTTAAAGGATTAATAATAGTTTTTATATATAAGAATCAACCTATAAGTGAAATATGTAGCAAATATCAAAGATCAAAAAATAATGAAATAATAGGACTTATCTTGTTGATTCTGATATATCTTGCTTTCATCTTTTACTCCTCTCTTAGCATAATAAAAGACAATTTGCTCAACTCAGATTTCTCAGACACATTATGCAGCCAACATGTTCAATATAGAACCAAGCCTCTCAAGGCACCATCACAGTTCATGCACATAGAGAATGGTATCGATGTGACCATCCAATCACAATGAAATTGCAATTCTCTTTTCATCTCAGAGTCACACTCAGAGATCTTCACAATTTGCAAGGAATAGTGGTATCTCTAAAGGATCTTGTCCCAATGATCACTATTCAAGAGAAACCACGATTTTACTAATCACACATGATCAAATAACAATGTTAGATCTGCACAACTCAGCAGACTAAAAAATTCAGCCCAGAAGAAGACATGATTGCAAGAGTACAAACAAAAAATACTTATCAAGTTATTGATTCTGTTACAGCCATTTTATTCTCTGAGACAACCATCATCTTTACCCAATGATGTATGTTTAAGGCTCCCACGACATAAATAGAAATCATCTATGAGTAATTTATATTTGTATTCCACCTTCTCCTAAGGACAAACATCTCTTGAAGATCCAACTCAGTTCTTCCAAGTCACTCATGACTCGAATGTACCATCAACCAACTTCACTAGTCATGCCGCAACGACTTTCCAGAGTTCATCGTGCAACTGGTACAAGCTCCACTTCAAGAAAACTAAATTCCCGATCATAAGAAAGACACCATGAGAAAAATATTTGAATTCAATAGGCATTACAAAGGCATGCACAAAGAACAAAGGCATGCAATTCAATATCCATAATTTTGGTGTGTACATTCTCAGAAAGGATGCCCGATGGATTGAAGTGGCACCGACACCCTTCGATAATAGCTGGATGTCTATTAGAACACCCAACCATTAGAGTCTTGGATTTGGCAATGGCTAAGATTGCGTGTCATGAACTTCACGATGATCAGATTGATGGCGCAAGTGTAAGATCGAACTCCTTTGTAGTCGTCGTTTGCCTAGCAAGCGAATTCCTATGACTTAGAGGTTCCTTCTTGCTTTCCTCGAACTCCATGCGATATAGGGTGAGTGATGCCTATGGCGTGAGCTAGTGGCTCCGCCATAGTAAATTGCTCAATTGCCTTCTTCCTTGAGGATGCTCCCCGCTCAATGACCTAGAGCAGATCGCATAGTGGTTTCCATCTTTGTTGATCAATGAATCATGCATCTAATCCGTCATGATAAGAAGACTTTCGACACTATGTTTGCATCTGTAGCTATGCCACCATCAATGGCAATAACATTGACGAAAGATAATGAATACGATGACCCATCCAACATTGAAGATGTGATTCTAAGTCCAATCTGATCAAGTTTTGCTTAAACCCGCTCTGATACCATGTTAGTTTTTATGATCAGATATAAAACTTAAAATTTAATTCAAAATCAGACACAATAACACAGCATGTACCCTGGGAAAACCCTCCACTTGAGGGAGAAAAACCTAGCAACAAAGATCTCTCTTATATATATAAATAATGGCAACAATTCTCTTTACAATGAGGCCAATCACAAGGCCAAGATACAACACCATCTCTAGATGCCATAATAGATAATGATCTGCGCTTCCTTAATATCAAAATCTGCACTTGAAGAAATTCGCAATCTGCTCTTGATGAAATTCGCACTTGAATGAAGGAAAGAATCGAACTTGCTTGATGGATGAATGAATGGAAATGACCTTGTATAAATACAAAATGTGAGAGAGGTCGCACCTCTTCATGTACAAGGTCGGCCACAATACAAAAATATAATTACAAATAAAAGATGCGAATTACAAGGAAGGTCGGCCCAATTAGAAATTATATTGTTGCCAAGTGAAGCGCCTCTTCACTTTAATTATCTCAATAAAATAAATAGCCGATAGGCTATGCAATTTTATGTCTTGAATCGAGGCTGGAAGGATGAGCCCGAAGCTGCTATAACATCAACAATCATGAATTGCAAATCCCATATTTTTTGGGTATTGTTGTTTTAGATAATAGGGGTTATTTTATGAACTGGGTTGTCAATATTTTGTGAAAATACTGAGTGTCTAAGCTGATATAAAAATCTGGAATTTTCAGTTGTGTATTCCCTATGTAATGTTCAGTTTTTGAGTTGAAAATTATTATTGCAATATCTTCTATTTTGCTGCATTATATTGTTGTGTCAAACATTGCAAATATATCACAAAACATTCTTCAAAACAAATAAAGACAAAGGCAAAATAGGGCGGTATATTACAGTGGTATCAGAGCATAGTTTTCCTACTATCTTGTTGGATGAATCAAAAATATTAAGAATATGACAATGGGTTACCACAGGGGTGAAGAACAAATCATGGAAGGCTATGAACAAGAAGCCATCCAACTCTTTGAGGAGTACCAAAGCATGCTAGATGGTTTTGAAACATAGGTTTCTTTTAATGAATTTTTGAACTTAGTTGTTATCTTGAGACCTGGCAAGATTGGTTTGGTAAAGTACATTAGGAGGATGTTTGAGGAAAAAACTTCATTTGTAGGTGCAAAATTCAGTCATGGGAAAAATGTTGCAACAGGCAACAAGATCAGTTTTTAGTATGATTCACCCCATGGTTTAGTGCCTATTGTTGGGCACAGTGTGAGCAGATATGATGGAACCTTCAAATCAAATAATGATGACGGTTCTACATTTAATCTGGTTTGAGCCTCAAGCCAAGCCTATGGAGGACCTTGTTTGGGATGGATCTACTATTGACCATACTGCTGTCCTAACTTCTTCTACACAATTGTGCATAGGGGATGGCGTTGTTGACATAGTTGGTGTTGATACTAACCTTGAAAACAAATCTGATTTAGTGTTGCATGGTGCTGATCCTAAATCAAAAAATTTGCATAAGGGTGATGTGTTTTAAGAGTCCAATCAGTTGGCAGGACAATTGAAGGTGAATGAAGATCAGTTTGATGCACCCATTAGACACTTTGATGACACTTTTCAGTCGATGGCAAAGTGTTGTTGGAGATCTTCAAGATAACATATGGACCGTTATGGAGAATTTCCCCTTTTAAATTCACGAGTGCTTAGAGAAGCGATAGTAGAGATGAAGACCAATTACATGCGGCTACTCTTAGATAGAGATCACCTACTCCAGCTTGGTGAGATCTATTATGATGTGTTTAAGGGGAAAGAAAGGGAAGTGGATAAGCTTACTGATGAGCTTATTGTCATGGAGGATTCCTTGAAGAGCACTTAGAAGGCCCTTCAAGAATCAGAGATTCAGATTGACGAGCTCTATGAGGAGTTGAGCTTGGTTCAATCTTTATCATCCATAATAGGTATGCAGGCTTCTATGGTTATTATGACACCTATGGATGGTAGTGGCACTCATGGTTTGAGGGGAGAACCCCTAATGGTGGACGACCACGAGGAGGTTTTAGGGTTGCATGAGCTTGAGGATAGGAATGATTCTGACATTCCTAAGTTCTCACACAACTTGTACCATAGTGACCATGAGTCACCTTTGAGGGAGGGCCAATTGTTGGCTTAGGATACATATCATCCATTTTGGGATGGAGTGTTTCCATCTTCGGAAGATGGAACTAGGATTTGCGGGTCTTCGACTTTGTCACTTTCAAATGGTTGTATATAGGGTCAGGGATCAGATTTTCATCATTCAGATGTGTCCTTAGCAGAGTTTGCAACTTCCTTGTTTCAAGAATTTCCATTGGAGGCATGGCTACAAGGAAGTTGTGGTTTCAGTGAGCATGATGGCATTGTTAGTCCAACCCACAGTGATGGAGTTCTACTCCATAAGTTGGTAGGGGACGACTGTTCTATTTATTGGGACAAGGTTTTCTTTTGTAATCCTTGGACGACAACAGTTGTTCGGGAGTTTGGAGGAGAGTTGCATCATCTCCTCAATATTGGAGAGTGGCATAGGGTTGGTACTTTGGCACCCTATGACCCTGATAGTTTTGTGTGCTTTCCCATTGGTTGGATTTCCAGTCTCGAGGCTGCTGATATGTTTTATAGCAGCAACCTAGGAGGAGTTGTTATGCATTTTTCGACACCTATGAGGGATACTCATCACATCCACGGGAGATTTGTAGAGTTTGGAGTGGGGTGTTGTGATGCTAGCACTTCGAGTTATTTCCATCTTCTCATGTTTGATGGATGTGACGTTCTGGTGTGTTGGGATCTAGGAGGTAACAGGCTTGGCACATTAGTTCGAATGGATCTCATTGAGTTGCATCACCACTCTTGGCTTGGTGATGATTATATTAGAGTGGCGTAGTGGAAGTTTGCGGGTGTGGGAAATGGTGGACTTCCAATTTGGCTATGGGATCTAGGGATTCCTATGTTGGGTAGATTGTTCTACATTGGGGTAGTTGCCTACAGTGATGTTGAGCATGGTTTTATCTCTACCCAGTGGATATAGAGGATATGTTGTTGGGCGTTCTACAGATTGACTTGGGATCTTGACATTCTGGTGACAGGCCAGGGAATCTAGGTGAGGATTGCTTGGGGACAAGCAATCTCGGGGAGGGCAGATTGTAATGTCCCCTTTTCCTAGGTAGTGGTCAAACGTAGTGGTTAGTCTACCAATTGGTCCCCGTAGGCTAATAGGGTGTTCAGGGGACCCCTTCGAGGGTGATCTTTGGTTCTTTAGCAAACCTTTCGGTGTTTATTTTAGTATTCTTCAGTTTAGTGTCCTAGTTTATTTGTGGTGTTCCTTCCGGAGGCCGTTCTGGACACTTTGACACACATTTACTATTTTTAGTAAGTCACTTGGTGTGTTGCTCATACTTAACTATTTATAGTAAGTCTGGGTATGGTCAGTTACTATT
This sequence comes from Sequoia sempervirens, assembly GCA_007258455.2. Classification (NCBI taxonomy): domain Eukaryota; kingdom Viridiplantae; phylum Streptophyta; class Pinopsida; order Cupressales; family Cupressaceae; genus Sequoia; species Sequoia sempervirens. The sequence goes on along the minus strand of VDFB02273680.1, from coordinate 47,992 downwards.
TATAGTAAGTTTGGGTATGGTCAGTTGGCGGAGTTACTACTTTTGGCATGATGGCATAATTATATTCTAGAGTTATTTGGGTTAATATTGGTCCTATGCATTTAATATTAATAACGTGAAATAATAAGTAAAATTAAATAATTTAACTTTATGCATTATTAAAATATATTAAAAGGCGACTTTATATTTAAAGGGAGATATAAGTGACTTTTTAAAGATATGTTATTTTATTAAGTTATGCATCAAAATTAAAAGAATGAAAGGTGGGAAATGAAAGTAAATTAAATGAAATGAAAATAAAATGCAAATTGAGCATGGAAATATAAAAGGGCAATGAAAGTTGCCGGTATTGGCATGGTGTGTTGGTTTAAAGGTGGCATTGTTGTTCTTGCCACCAAGGTTCAAACCCCATATGGGTGGTATTGTTGAATGGTTGTATTCCGGTTCATAGCTCTGGTTCAAAAGCGTTTACCCCTTGAATAAAGATAAAGGGGCAATGAAAGTTCATTTTGCGCATTCATTATTTGAAGAAGATTATTTTGATAAGGGTTTTGCTGAAGACTGTATTTGAAAATCTCAAGCCTTTTGAGGACGAAATCCCTCAGGAAGAACAACTCGGTACAGGGGTGAGAGATCTTCCAAGCTAGCTTGTAGACAACTTCACTTAGAGGTTGTGGTTGTGCCTCAACAAATCTGCAGGAGAGTTTCATATTCAAGGGTATGAAGGATTTATTAGAATATTGCACATATATTGTTCATCGTTGCTAGACAAGGGTTTGATGATTTAACTGCTGCCATATATTTGATGCCAAGTTCAAGGTTTGATGATATTCTTTCTGCTGTTAATGGTGAAGATCCAGTTTGGACTGTGCGTGGGTTTTGGGGAGTATATAGATTGAATGTTTGGGGAGCTGTGCATAGCATCATTTGTATTTTAGAGAGGCGTCTATTCTGCTGTATGACTGCTGCAAAATTAATACTTCATTCTGGCATCCATTTTCAGAGGGTTTCAAGGCATATCTTACCTGTGAGTTCATGAATTGTAACTCACAAATTTTCTAGGTATTGTTGTTTTGGATAATAGGGGATATTTTATGAACTGGGCTGTCAATATTTTGTGAAAATATTGAGTATCTAAGCTGATATAAAAATCTGGAATTTTCAGCTGTTTATTCCCTATGTAATCTTCAGTGTTTGAGTTGAAAATTATTATTGCAATATCTTCTATTTTGCTGCATTATATTGTTGTATCAAACATTACAAATATATCACAAAACATTCATCAAAACAAATAAAGACAAAGGCAAAATAGGGCTGCATATTACAGCAAGGAGGTGACGAGGAATTAGGATGTAACTCTTGAGAGTGTCATCTTAGATGCTATTGCTACCCAACTTTCCAAAATCTCAATAGATGAGGCAACTCTACTTATGACATGGTTAGTGGAAGTGGCATTGTAGCAAATTGTGGTGCAAATGAAATTGAACCAAATGTTGACTTCGATGCTCTTGGTGAACAACAATCTAAAGATAATTGAATATTGATTGTAATTTTCATTGTGTATTGACAAATCATCGAATAATGAAAATATGACTATTTTCTTTATTAGCAATTATGAGTATCATTGTTTTTATAATATAAATGAACCTGTACCTGTACCTGGGAAGAAAATAATGCCTCTACAAGTCCTTGCTCTAGAATTGACAACTTATAATTTATGACCATAGAATCCCTTTTGAATTTTTTTGAATTACCAGATTGGGCTGCTACTTGAAGGCTCAAGTCTGAGGAGTATGCATTTTCTTCCTTATTTGATATGTTGACCAACTTCTTGGATACAACTTTGATTGGAGAGCCAAAACAATTTAATTATGCACCTTCCAACAGAAACTCTGGGATTCCCCCTAGTAGCTATGTCTAAGTCAATCTTTAAAAGCTTGGGGGATGGAGGGATTCACTTGGAAAGGAGCCTATGTCTTAACTTACTTTGAGACACCTAGGATCCACTAATTGGAGGGAGGGGAAGGCTTCAAGAGACTCCAGTAATGAAGAATTGCGTTATCCCAAGGCAAAATATTTTTCTAACCCTTTGTTGCTTGTGATAAGTTAGTTTTAGAATTGTACTTTTGAATTGAACTGAGACCTCCTTAACTGAGCAGCATTTGTCTTGAAAAGATGTCTATTCCTTTCTTTCCATATATTCCAAAGTAGTCTTGACGAGTTTATAAACCAGATGCTAGAAAATACTGCATTTGGGTAACTCATCAACCAACTAGAAAACAATTGAAGTAGAGTTTTAGGGAGAGCTTCCGACCATTTTAACTTAGCACATAGCTAAGTCTAACATTTTGCAGAAAAAATGCAATGAATTAGGAGATGAGGAGCAAACTATTCAACTTTGTGGAATAGAACACACCTGGACAGGCCAATAATTCTTGAATTTTTGAGCTTGTCTAGTTAAAATCTTGCCATGAGTGGAAATCCTTGTAAAAGTGTCAGCTTTGGGTAGACATGTTTGATTCCAACACTTGTTAGCGAGCTAATTCAATTGAGACAAATGAAATCAGTCTACTACATAGACTAGTTTCTTTGTGCAACTCCTTGATTTTGATCCAGCCCAACGAATAACATTTGATTCCAAACCAAAATTGTTCTACCTTTCCCAACAAACAACCACTTTCGATTGATATGAATGGTAGTGTCTACCAAATCTTTCTAGAGATTAGAGACAATACCATTAGCGATTTAGTGACATTTTTTTTCCTTAAACTAATTAAAAAGAATAGCATTGGCATCTTGTAAATCTTCATGTTCTCCAAGAGGGTGATGATTATTACATTAATTCTCTTAGAAATTCGCCAATTAATCATTTCTGATTTCCCAAGATAGATGATTTGAGATGGCTGATTTGCATTCCAAGATAAAATTCCAAATATAAGACCCTTTAGGAGGGTTGGTAGTAGTAAGAATCTTTGTTAGGCAATTTGAATCCAAATATTTCATTCTAAGGAGTTGACTCCATTTGGTAGAGGACTGAGAAAACATCCCGACACAAGTTTTGCCCCAAGGGCTTTATTTTGCTTTTGTAGACAACAAAACCAACACCTCGGTTGCCCTTTGGGGAGCATGGGCTATCCCTAGCAATGTGAGGGATTTGCTTCTCAGCCTTAACGCACTGCCATAAAATTTTCTTATAATTTTTTAAGACCCTTAATAATCTTCCCCTAAGGGAACCATTTGTTCTTCCACAAACATAGTAGGGTTCTTCCCTAAGGGAACCATTTGTTCTGCCACAAACATAGCCAGGCTTCAAAGGGATCTAACATATTTTTCCATAATAATAACTTGTATGTGTCATGTCCCCTTCTTATAACTAAAAGAATTAATTGAGGACGTGTAGAATATTCTTTATTTCTTGTAGGCTAATCGATAAAATAAGGGAAATAAGAATAATATTTTAAGTTGGGCCCAACCATTTTTTTTTTACAAAAGGGAAACTTACACATTATTACAGGTTTTATGTAATATTTAAAAAGCATTTTTAAACACTTAATTCATAATTTAAAAAGTGTTTTTAAACACTTAGATGTAATATTTTAAAAAGTGTTCTTAAAACAATTGGAGGAAAAAGTAAATTCAAATAGAGGATCCAAAAGGCAACTATAAAAGAAAGTTATTTGCTCAAAGAAAATGATCCCATTTTTTTCATTTCCTTATTCCTTTCATTTTGGAGATTAAAGCATTCAAGGACAAAAACACTTGGCGTGGAAGATCTGGAGGATGAAAATTGTTACGGTTTCCATATTTGGATTTGAGAATGAAAAGCTACTTGTCTAGGAGAGGTTCGTCAAGGATTGGATTGATAGGGTGTTTGCAAGAAAATCTAGCGATATCATCATAATATTCTTATTTGCCATAATTTGGAGGATAACTATTGCTGAGCCCAGCTTGAGGTTGTTGTTATCATTATTTGGATCACTGAAATTGCATCTTGCTCACTGTTTTTCAACATTTTACTGTTTTACCTCATTTGGATTTGCCATGTTTTACGTCATTTGGATTTGCCAAAATTATTATTTGTAGCTGTCGTACAATTGTATAATTGCATATTTTGAAGGGGTTCTAGAAACTGCTGTTGATTTATGAGGGTTTGCAGACATTTGTTGAAGATTTCCAGCCATCCATTGTTGTTCCAGTGACTATACTTGCATGTTTTCAAACTGTGCCTCATTTGGGGCTGCCATGATTAATGTTTACAACTTTTGTATAGTCAAAGGTTTGTTGTTTGTAAAGGTTTCCAAGACCTAGATCTGCTGATCAAACTTATTGCTACTAATAGTTGAAAGTTTTCAGAGTTTGGTAAGGGTTTCTTCATCATTCCAAGGTTGATATACCACCTACAACCTAGCCGGCATCTTCCTACAACAACACTTTACCTTGTAGTGTATTTATTGCGAAATTTTCTAAAGCTAAATAAATATTTTGGGACACCAACTTGCAGATCTGATTCGGGTAATTTGATGAGGGTTTTGGTTGCTATAATTTGTGGATTTGCTTAAATAAATCAATATATTCAGGCACCATAATTATTGAGTTATAATTTCCTGCTGTTAAGTGATTAAATGCTGATTTATTGGCTGCAATATCAGCGTTAATTTACCACATCTGCTATTTATGATTAATGAGGTGTATATGAGGGTTTCAGATTTGTTTCAGCCTATACATAATTCAGATCTACTGTTCAATTGGTTAATTTGTCATTTGAGGGTTTCCAAAAATCATATTAGTATTGTTAGTGTTTGGATCCGCTATTCATAGTTGAATTTTAATTGATAAGGGTTTTGCAAGGTTATTGTTAATTATATTGTTGACCAACATTTTTTTAGTAGGGTTTGTGTAATCTCCCCTTTTCTAATCCATTCCAACATTCTTAAACTGCACCATTCTTGGAGAGCACCTATTTTTCTGAAAAGAAATTCTAATGGTGGCAACTAGTTCCTGGAGCCAAGACAAGCACAAGGATACTTTTCATGCGTGAAACTGACATTTTTGGAGCACTCCAAACTTCTTGGAGTAGTCTATCATCCTTGTAGAGTACCAACTTTCAAATGAACAATTGTCCTATGCACTTATGGTGTTGGTTTTGTAAACATTGGTTAATATGTGGGAAATACTTAATTAGAGATACTTGAGTTGTCAAGCGACATTTTATATTAAATGGCAACTTATGCTTAAATAATTATTTTTATATAAGGATGGTCAATATTATAAAGTGAAATCTAAAGGGGACCATAAAAGCGACTTATTATGGGATCCAAAAGTAATACTAAATTAAAAGATTTTAAAGTCATTTTTGGGTGAAACTAATATTTCATTATTTTTGAAAAATGTATAAAAAAGAGGTTTGAGAAGAGAATGTTCATTCTTGGCATTTTTATTTTTCAAAACCCCAGTTGTAGTGAGCAACTATTCATCTTTCTTGCCTAGGATGAAAACCCTAAGGCAAAGATTGGTTTTGAGGACAGAAACTCTCCTAGCCAATTTGTGAGTGGATTCGTACATGATTCACAAATGTGTTAATTGTCGGAGAATTGTGAAGGAACTTTGAAGGTTTCATTTGATCAAAGATATTTGTGGAGCAAACATTAAACGATTCCAATTAAGAACCATGTAAGTGATTCATTTGGCCGCCTATTTCAATATTTAATTATTCTGGCCACCCATTGGAAGAAGAGTACAGGCCATGCAAATCAGTATTGCAGGGTTGATGCCCTATGCGTGAGGTCGCAGCTGTATAAACTTAAGGTGTTGATCATTCTAGCTGGTTGCAGCAATAAAATAGGCAAAAATATCATATTTGCAGGTCATTGCATAGTGATAAGGGAGGTGTGAGGTTGTTTGGAGGAGGCGCTGCAGTTGGAAGAAGGATGCGAGGCTTCTAAGAAGGAAGCACTGTTTCTTAAGGGGATTTTATACCCTCTACATCAGCTGCCACACAATTCTGAATCATTTTTATGTCTTTTGGATTATATACATTGTCCTCATCAGCTGCATTTTCCTTACAACAGTTTGCTTGAGCTACGAAGGACAAACTGGAAAGTATAGATCTGAATTATAGGAGATTGTAGCAATAGTATCAGAACAGCTTTATTTTTACATAGAATAAAAATTTGTCTAAATCATATTCATGTATCAAACTTGAAAACTTGGATTTATTGATTCTATACCAGCATCAATGAATATATTTTAGCTGAATTTGCATTGGGAAATACTGCAGTTATTGTCTTATTTTTGAAGCAAGTGAATAGTCTGTTTCCTTGAATTTATGATTACTTGGCATTTTGTCAAACATTTGTCAAAATTCCCCCAAAAAAAAAAGGGCAAATCCATTACAGTTTGGCATCTACTTTGGTATTTTTTATTATTTTAGCTTGCACAAATTAGAAAAATTTATTTATTTCCGAAGGTTGTCCTATTGGGGACATTACAATGGTATTAGAGTTTTGATCTTGCCAGTCTATAGGGTATTTCATGCATGCTAGTGAAAGAATCCACGATAGGGTTGATACATGCCTTATAGAATATGAATTAGAACAAGGCTACCCGAATGATTCTTTCAACAAATAACCCACCTATGTTTCTTCAAGCAAAGTTCTTACAGGAAGAAAATATAAATCCTATTCAAGAGACGTGGATAAAAATATAGGATAGGGTAAAGCACAAACTTGAGGCCACTAGAATCCTTGACTAGTATCAAGGGATGCCTGATAGATTCAAATCTCAAGTTTCCTTTCATAAATATTTGGAGTTAATTGAAATGAGGTTTTCACATAAAAGAGGTCTATAATATATATAACTATATAAGAAGGTCGAGAAAGGAAGAGGAAAAGTTAGAATTTGAAGAAGTTGCTAAGGAAGAAATTAGGAAGTAAGAAGAACACCCAAAACTAGAGCCACAAGGCATTTCTATTGAACAAACCATTGAGTAGGGACATCAAATTTCTGCCATAAAAGTTAAAGGTAAGGATTCTTTGTCTGAAGATGTTTTGTTGATTTTTAACGAGTGTGTATGCTAGTAAAATATTGATGAAGTCAAGGAGGAACAAGCAGTACTTGTTGAATGGAAAGAGCCCAAGATGGAAAAAGATGTTTTGGCCGAAGAACTACCGATGATCTTCCAAAGAATGAGTTATTGTCATATGTGGTTGATTTTGAGAGTAGCCATGTTGATAGGCATGCAATTGAGAAGAATGTTTTAGTTGATTCTAGTGCAAAAATCTCAAGCCACAAGGATGTCTATTTTGATGATCCCTCAATGACTTCTAAGCCAACAAAAGAAGTACTTTGATTACAACCCAAGGTATGAAAAAGATGGTCATATCCCAATGGAGTTGGAGTTCACTATTGACAGGAGGAAGATAGTGTTGAAGGCATTGGACTATGATCCTCAAAATAAAGTAACAACAAAGGGGTCAGAAACATTGTTTGCACATTCAAATGTCGTTTCCGAATTGACGAATATGGAAATCAGAGTGGTGCAGCGGAAGCTGGATAAAGCCCTTGCTGGCGAGTTTGCAGAATTTATACAGAGGATCATTCGATTTATTGTCAGGAAACATAAAGCAATATTTACAGGTAGGTTGTAGTTGTGTGTTTACAACAAAAGTTTGTACATACCACCTTGGTTGATATGGGATCTTGGAGTCGGATTGCTTGAGGGCAAGCTCAATATTGGGTGGGGGGACTTGTAATGTCCCTTTTTTTATGGTATTGAGAGAGTAATATTGTTTAATTCTCAAAAGTTAAAAGTACCAAAAAGGAGAATTAAATAATAATAATTATTACCTAAAGTTAATTAAAAGGTAAAAATAAAATAATTTATAAAGCGACTTTAGGAAATTAAGATTAATTAAAGTCAATAAATAACTGCACAAAACCTTCAAATAATATTATAAAAGGAGCTTTGGTTTTGGGAAATGGTGTGCATGATTAATATTCTCTTTAGCATTAATTTGAGAGTTTCTCAAATTTGTTTCTTGGGATGGAAGCCTAGGAAAGCCATTTTCGGTAGTGAAACCATCTGCCCTAGATGGACTTGGAAGAATCAATCAGATTCTTCAGTTGGATTAAATTGGAGTTCTATTTGGTATTGCAAAGTTTTAATGGCCTTTTAGTCTGAGCAATCATTATTGAATAGTGTTGGTTGATTTATAGGAGATATTTGTTCCGAAGATATTCTTATTACAATAGCATACATATTTCCAAAGTTTGTTGATTCACATTGGGCTGTTAATACCATTCCTGTTTGAGCAGCTATACTGATATTGGCGCATATCGATTATTACTTATGATCATATCTATTACAATCTGTTGGGGAACAACAATTGTATATTGCATTGAGGATTAATTATAGTCCAGCATTGCCGATTGGTATATATTCAGGCTCTTCTTTAGCCGTCTACTGCTTGGTATATAATCGGGCTATTTTACTAACGCCTTCTTGGAGCGTGCCGATATTGTCAAATAATATATAATAATTAGTCGATACTTTTTGGTCGGGCTTTTTACTGGACGTGAGGAGATCGACATTGGTCCATTTGTATTCACTAGCAGACAAACACAAGAGATGTGTTGGAAGCATAATGATAGCATGGAGTATTTGACATGGAGGCACCATTATATTTCATAACTCTTCTATTATTGGATGTGGTATTCTACCTAGCCGCATGCTATTAAAAATTGTGGTATTCGATATTAAAATCAAGGCTATTCGAAATAAGGGTGATCATGGTTAATACCCAGCCACTACCTTATTTATAATACTGGTTGCTATGTCTATAAGAACTGCCGCTTGGGTTATATTATTTACATATTGAAGGCTTGGGCTATTTCTAGAGATGCGTTGGAGTTATCCATCTACAGGCCTATCTTCTGTAGTTGTCAACCTTGCAGTAGTTTGTAGCCACCATCTTTGGTGTAAGTACGTGAAGTCTCCATCATGGGTTGTTTTGCTTTTGTTAGCATCAATATACAACAGTTGAATGTCTAATACTGGCTGTTGTGATCCATAAGGTGCAAATATTATTTCCAGAATTCCTTGTACTTAGTGTTCTTTGTTGCATTTTGAATATTAGATGTATGAAATCATTGTGTCAACTTGGATGTGGTTATTATCTGCTCATTAAATTGTTACGAGTCTCATAAACCTTGTGATACAATTTTTATCTCTAAACTATATGTGAAGTTTGAACATGTTAGTGGGTGTGTCCGTCTGAAAGATGGTTTTCAGAATTTAAATTCACATTGCTATCTTTGTTGTATAGACAAATATAAGAATGTATGTTGCTTCACTGGAATTAATTTGCATTACATATGAAAAACGAGTTTTATGCCATTTGAATCCAATATCAAATTAGGTTAAGCAACAAACAAGCAATTAGCTTGACAAAATGCTTGCATTGTTAAACTGAGCATAATCACGAAATTTTGCCATTTAGACTAAGGGATTTTACAGATTCAGTCTAGTTTGGCTAAGCATAGTGTTGTACCCAAAATAATTTTTTTGCTTCATTAAGGCATTTTGATAAAAAATGGATAAATTTCGTAAATTTGTCGTCAAAAGTCAACAAAAGTCAAAGTCTCTAAGAATAGCAATCTACTCTTTTTAGAAATTTCTAAACGACAAATGAAGCATAGGGTTTTTGTGGGTTTATTGTCAAGAGGATACTTGCAAATTTTTGAAAATTTTGAAATTAGGGTTTCAGGCCCCTATTTTTAGGAAAACCATAAAAAATAGGACCTTTCTAGAAATGACTCAAAATGATTTGATAGGTTAATTTCACTTAACGATCACATTGGTCCAGTCAGAATCATGAAAAAGTCGGTTTTACTTTGGTGGGTCTGCTTCATTTTTTCAAGAGAAAAGATAGGACTTTTGAGGTCATCAGTGGCAGATGGCCAGTACCAAGTATCAAAATCTAAGCTTCAAACGCTATACAGAAGAGTCTATGGCGAAAGATGCTTGAAAGATGTTCAACAATGGAGGGGAATTTCAAAAGTTGGAAAATGCAAAAACTAAACTAAGTTTGGAAAAAGGACGCCTTGTCACAAGGGAGATGCCTTTGTAGTCAATGTCTTAGTCAACTTTTCAATTCTCGTGCACGTGAAGTGATGAAAGCAATCACAACGGTGAATGCGTTCGCATCATCGACAACGATGATCATCTTAGGCTGTGTCACAAAATTCGTCAAATTTTTGGCATCAAATTCGAAATTCGGCGAATCTATAAAAAACATATGAAATTCGTAAAAAATCGTCAATAAATTCGATGGAACACTCGGGAATTTTTTTTCCTAAAATATATTTTTTTAATGCGTCTTTTTAGGGTTTTTTATTGTTTTTTCTGTAAGTTGACCTTGAAGAAACACATTCAGTCTCACAAAGAAGATTTTTTGGATTTGTGATGGATTTGTGAGGAACTGTGATGAAGCTTTGTCGAGCCTTGCGCCATCACCAATTGATCGGGGAGCTTTTTGTTGCCTTTTCCTATTGTATGCTGCAAGCTTGCAACTCCCTGCGTCTCTCAAAGTCCGACCCTCACACTTCACGCCTCTCAAAAAAGCTTTTCAGATAGGTCGCGCGCACTCGCATATAATTTAGGTTTTTTTTGTTTTTCAATATTTTATTAAATCTTAAAGAACAATGTAAAATTTTTGTTAGGTTATTTTTAAAAGTTTTTCTATATTTCATAAAATCTTAAACAACAATTTTAAATTTTTATTAGGTTTTTTTATTTTATTTTTTATATTTTATAAAAAAATTATTAAATTTTAAACAATGTTACATTTTTATTATTATTTAAAAATAGTCTTTCTATATTCTATAACATTTTAAACAATCATCTTATATTTTTATAATTGAAATATGATTTTAATTAAAACTTGAAAGTTTACAACTATTTTTTTTATATTAAATTTATATTAAAATTTAATATTTAATATATTTATATTTTGTATTATTTTACTTTATTTACTAATCATATGTTTTTTAAATATGAATCAATTTAATATTTTTTTAGTAATTAATTTTTTAATGGTAAAAATAAAAACTTACTATTTAATTAAAATTTAGTATTTTTAATATTATTTTTAAAATAAAAGCAAAAATTAATATATTTTTTTAAGTGCTCTTGATGATTTTTGAAGTTATAAAATCTTGGTTGTACCTTTTTGACAAAAGAACATCTTCGCAATCGTGATTTCACATGTTTCTTATGGTTTATGTTTTATAAATGTGTCATTTTTTTGTAATGATCTAAAATCTATTTATCAATATTAAAATATTTAGACAATTTTAAGGATATATTACTTATATTTATTAAAAAAAAAAAAAAGAATTACATAATGCGAATTTAATCGGAATTTTATACTTTTCAAATTTTTTCCTTGTTGAACTTCATCCGAATTTCAATGTTGCCGAACTCGAATTTGAATTTGAACCTTGTGACTTAGATTAGGCAACTACATGGCGAACGCAAAGCGTAAGGAGAGTAAAATCATCAAAAAATTGATAACATTGGAGCCAAAATCGCCCCAGTAGGCCAGAGGCGCCCATGAATTCAAGAGGTCAAATACAATTATTAAGTTTTGCAGGGTTGGGGGTCTTCTTAAGAATTTTGCTAGCTTTCTAACGGATCGTCAAGCAAGTTCAACAGGTTCATTGAGCATCGACAAACGAGGATCAGGCGGAAGATGCTGCAAGGCAACAAACATCAAGAATGGCAGTCTATCATGATAAAAGCGCCCTTGTAGGCCAGGGGCGCCCAAAAAAGAAACTATTTAGAAGTCAATCTTTGGATTGGTTATCTCCAGATGATCTTTCTGGATTCAACCCATCTTTTCAACGAATTTGTTCGCTAGTCCACGAGACCTGACAAACGTCAGTAGTTGTTGATCGAGCGGACACGTAAAATGAAGGATAAAATGAAAGTCGAAAGAGCAAAAGTGACCCTGCTGGCTAGGGGCACCCAACATTTTGGGCAATCAAATGTGAGTTTTAGTAGTCATCTTCTCTAAGTCATCTTCTTAGAATCCTTCTAGCTTTGCGATGAATCCAACAACCAATCCATGAGACTTGTCAAACGCTCGCAAACGAAGATCAAGTGCGAAAATGTTGAAAGTCAAATGAAGTCGAAAACCATGAAAAATTGGCTAAACACTGAGCAAAAATGCACCCTGCTAGCAAAAGGCGCCCAACCTTTTGGAGCACTAGATGTAGCTTTTAGGTTTCGTGACTTCCAAGAAGTCCTTCTCAAAGTTGGTCAGTCTTCAGAACAAGATCGTCAGTGGGTTCATCGGAGCAATCGGACATCCAACAACGAAGACCAAACTAGAGCATTTCGTCAGCAGTTACAAAGTAAAAATTGTGTCTCAGAAAGCACAAAAGCGCCCTGGCACGCTAGGGGTGCCAAGGAATTTGAGCCTCCTAAAACATTTTTCAGAGCTTGTGAAGCCAGTCATCCTTTCTAAAGTTCTTCTAGCTTTGCGATGGATTCAACATCCAGTGCACGAGAATCGTCACTCATCGTCAACTGCAGGTTGAAGCATGGGAGGTCAAAATTGAAGAAATTGAAAATCATCTGAAAATTGATTGTCTGGCAAACAAAAGCACCTTATCTCAAGAAGGCGCCTAGAAATTTGAGCCATTAGAACCGGTTTTTAGGGTTTTCAGCTTCTAAGAACATCTCAGATTTGATCATACTTTGCAGTGAATTTGTTAGCCCAACCTCAGGATCAATCTGGTGTCCAGAATCAAGGGTCATGTAATACACTAACTGTTCTATGGTTAAATAAAGTAAACTAACCAATTACCTTAAGCTGAAACTGAAACTAACTTGTTCAACTAGGGGTTTTCACTTCTCGTTTTAATGGTAAAAACTTCAAAATAATGTAATCCCATAACAATTAGTTTTCAACTATTTTCAAATTCAAATCAGTTGAAAAGAAATACTAATTGAATTAACTGGAAAGGACATCTACTGATTTTCCTTTAACAACAATATAACGAACTTAACTAACTTTTCATTTCATCCAAACAAAATTACATCTATCATTTTACACTATGTACGCTTAACAAATACTTTAAGAGACAGAGAATAGGGTTTCAAGAGATTACAGTTAAGAAGTTGAAATACTTGATCTTGATACAGTCATCATTGGAAAAGAAGATATCATCAGGGGCTTTACTGCCCAACCGAAGACCTACTGGTCTCCCGTGTTCCTTCAACTAAAGGAACCCGTCCCTTCACGAGGGTAATCAACAAGGATCTCTTTTGCCATCTTCATGCCTTTGAGCCTGGTGTCAAGAACCTACACTTCCTGATTGAACCTTACTAAGGGTACCTCCCAACTAGAAAGGTCACTTTGATCAGTGTGTATTTGGTACTTGATGGCTGACAGATGTTGAGTCTAGCATCGTACCGTGGCCAAGGATTTCCTTATCATTTCTGGCACTCCTGTGCTATCAGCACTCTCACCCTTGCTCGACATGATTATATTTGCCTTATGAATTAAACTATGATGTCTGATCCGATTTTCAGTTTCATAAGTTTCAGGGTTTTGTCATAAGCATAACATATAAAAGATTGACACAGTATTATGCTTCTTATTCCTTTATTTTATTCCAGTTTATTCTCGTATATTCATTATACACAGGGGTACAAATCAGGAGAAGTTCACTCCGATCAAAAGAGATGAGAAAAAGACTCTAAGGTTTAGTCCAAAATTTCTTTACAAGATAACATGAGCTTAAACCCTTCTTACATCAAGAATAGAAATTGAAGTTCCCCTATCGGTCTGACTAAGAGCAATTGTAGAAAGAGACATGTTTAAGCCTAGACTCGGGTTTCAATGTAAAAACTGAGCTAGTGCAATTCAAATGCAGCTCAATTATAATGGATACCCGTCAAGATTAATTGAACAGTTTCTTCTTGACTAAACATTCCGTCCAATGAAGAATCCATCTACAGAAATGAATTAATGATTAATTCTATCGAATCAAACATTAAATTTTATCATTTCCTTTATAGCTAATAATATTCTTGTTTTCTTGCTATCCAAATGAGAAAACACGAAAATTACTACATACGTGCTTGTGAAGATTCAATTCAGTTATCTTTGACCTCCAACTTGTTGAGAATCCGCAGCAAACTCGACCATTGGAGACGCAGCCAAGAAGAGACTTTCGCCACAGAAGAAAGGGTTAAAAATTGAAGCAACATAAACCTTTTCCCGTTCATAGCTACCTCTCGATAATATTGAAGAGGAAAGAACTAAGATAATCTTTGATGAATGAGAAGGATGAAATAAATTCGGTCCAAGATGTAGAGACAGGGTGATGCCAATGGTAACGATAAATTTAAGGATGTGGCAGTGAGAAAAGTAAGTCGATTTCCAACGCTAGCTACAGAGCAAAGCAAGAAATACATTTCCGAAAGAAACCCCGATGATCAATACGGAAAAATAAAATGTGTAGGAGACCCCCCAACCAATCGATGATCCCCATATATTTAAGAATACCCCCCCTGACCCTTCAACTGTCCATTCTTGGACGTTTCGAGCCTGAGGGTGGCGCGAGCTTGAGGAGACAAATTTTCAAATGCTGTTCCCAATTTCCATTAAATTAATTTTTCATTATGTTCATTCTAAAGTTCGCCACTTCTAAAGATGACATTAAATTATACTCAGTTATTAAATTAATATTTTACATCTTCAACTATATTTACTTGCAATTTTATTCAAAAGTTGATTTGTTCAACTAAGGAAAGAAGTAGAATATTTTAATTTTATTAATTATAAATTAACCAATTGGAATCTCTTGCAAAGGGTGTTTATTTATTTCTTTAAAATTGACTTATTTAATTATAGTTATATTATACTAAATTATTAATGGCCAAGTTACAATTTCGATTCCTTGTCTTACACCAACTCAAGGGCGAGATGACAATTTCTGATCCTCTGTTAACCACCACCTCTCCCTGACAACCTCTCCTTTTCCGTCGTGACGTCTTTTTTCCTGCATCCACTGACAGGTATTATGGTTAGAATGTTCACAACGGCTATATAATATGCATTAATTAAAATCTCATGATCTCATTCAATTTCATGTGAACAATGATCCACTTGCAAAATAAAACAAGTTCGTTAACATTACAATTACGATAAAAGGAACAACTTATGCATTTTCAATGTCATAATCACATGAAAGCAATTACTTGCAACAAACTTGCATCCAGAAATACATAACCAAACTCATAATCTCAATGCAAGGGATGTAACATACTCCTCCCCTTAAGAATCATCATCCTTTATGATTGTTTATTCCAAATTATAAACATAAACATAAACATAAACATAATGTTCTCAATTGTTCTTTAAAAGATAAGGAAATTTCTTCATAATCCTCCCAAGTGGCATTTTCTTCAGAATACTAGTCCCACTGGACCTTGTATTGCATAACTTCATGATTACGTAAGTTTATCCTGTGCACTTCGAACACTCTAAGTGGCCTGACTGTGATCACCCCTGGATCCCGCACTTGCAAGGAATTCTAGTCAATCTGGTGATCAAAACCTGCATGATATTTCTTAAGATAGGAAACATGAAATACATTATGTAATCTGGCGAGGGTTGGCGGTAGAGCAATTCTATAAGCTACTGGGTTAATAACTTCCAGGACTTCAAATGATCCAACATATCTCGGAGCTAACTTCGAGGCTTTTTCGAATTTAATTGAGCTTTTCTGAGGTTTTACCCTTAAGAGGACTTTATCTCCTACTGCAAACTGCTTGGGAGTTCTTTTTGCATCCGCGTAGCTCTTCTGTTGATCATTGGCTTCTTTTAACCTCTGCTTGATCGACTTAACTTGTTCTTCCATTTCTAGGAGCATTTCAGGACCGAGGACGATTCTGTCCTCCATTCTGTCCCAATTGATTGGTGTTCTACACTTTTTGCCGTGTAAGGCTTCAAATGGTGCCATCTTGATCTAGTAGGAGTTGCTATAGGCGAACTCTACTAATGGTAAATATTCCTCCCTTTTATATTGCTGATCCATGCAGTACATTCTAAGTAGATCTTCCAAAATCTGATTTACCCTTTCTGTCTGCCCATCGGTTTTGGGATGATAAGCTATGCTGATATTCAACTGAGTTCCCAAGCGGAGAATAGGGTTTTCCAAAATCTGGATGTCATTCTAGCATCCTTGTCAGAGATAATCTTCTCCGGTATTCCATGTAATCGAAAAATTTCCTGCACAAATTTCCGAGCAATTACGGAAGCTCCATCCGTCAAATTCCCTGGTATAAAATGTGCCACCTTGGTGAGTTTGTCTACCCTACCAGTATTGCATTGTGCATGTTCTTGGTCATCGGTAACCCCTGTACTAAATCCATACTAATAACTTGCCATTTCCAATCAGGTACACTGTGAGGTTTTAATAACCCTGCTGGATGCTAATGCTCTACCTTAACCTTCTGACATTCAAAACAACTCGCAACGAATCTGGCTGCATCCCTTTTCATTCCTTTCCGAAAATATAGAGGTTTGACTTTTGCCAACATTTTCATTACCCTAGGGTGTCCTGAATAGGGTGCTGAGTGGGTTTCGTGATATATTGTCTTTCTTAACTTTGGAGAGTCGGGTATGTACATTCTGCCCTTGTACCTTAATAATCCATCTGTCTCAAATTGATGTCCTTCATACTTAGAATCTTGAGAATTTGTTTGAAGAGCTTCCCACACTTGCCGATAAAAGTCATCTTCGTTCATTTTCTGCAACACCTAAGCTCTAAAACTGATATTGACTATCATCATGGAAGTTATATGCCTTCGACGGCTCAAGGCATTGACTACTCTATTTTCTTTGCCTTTGATGTAACTGATTTCAAAATCGTAATTAGATATTAATTCCATCCACCTTCTTTGTCGAGCATTTAAGTTAGGCTGAGTAAATAAGTACTTTAACCCTTAGTGATCTGACTTAAGTTCAAATGTTTTTCTCAACAGGTAATGCCGCCACATCTGTAAAGCATGAACGATAGCTACTAATTCCAAATCATGAGGTGCATAACTTTGTTCATATTGTTTCAATTTCCTGGATTTGTATGCCACCACCTTCTCATCTTGCATCAATACTCCTCCTAAGCCGTCACCTGACGCATCCGTGATTACTACAAAATGACCGTTAGGGTCTGGTACAACCAAAATAGGTGCTGTGGTTAGCTTCTCCTTCAAAGTATCAAAAGCCTCCTGACATTTTGCAGTCCATTCAAACCTCTTTCCTTTCCTCTGAAGAGAGGTGATGGGGTGGGCAATTCTAGAAAAGTTTTTCACAAACCTTCGATAATACCCTGCTAAATCTATGAAACTTCTAACCTTGTGCACATTCTTAGGCACCAGCCATTCTACTATAGCCCTTATCTTCGCAGGATAGACTGCTATTCCCTCAACTGATATGATGACCCAAATACTATACTTCCTTCTGGAAGAAAGTGCATTTTGACAACTCACCATAAAGTTGGTGTTCTCTTAATCGCTGAAGGACTATCTGAAGATGTTGTAGATGTTCTTCCTCATTCTTGGAATAGATAAGAATGTCATCCAAAAATATCAATACAAACTTATCAAGACAATCGCGAAAAATTCTGTTCATCAAATTCATAAATGCTGTTGTAGCATTGGTATGTCCTGTTGTGACCTATTTCATACATCACCCCATTGCAAATGGGGACCCTCAGTAGTTCGCTTTTAGAGTTTAGCTTTGGGTTGTGTTGATGTGTTTTTCGTGACCGCACCAACGCAGAATAAAGTTGCCAACGGCTTCCCTATTCTCTCTTGATCAAAGTATTCCGCATGCTAAGATTGCAAGAAAGTTCATGCGTTCAACTCCAAGGTTCCTTTAATGCGAATAGGCTCAGTTTGGCTCGATGTGATTTGCTGGTATTTCAAGGGGACTTACAGAATTGTTCGGCAGTGGAGAAAGGGATTCAAATGCTCGAAAGATTTATCTATGAAGTGCGGGTTTCCTATTCTAACCAGAAAGTACTGAATTGAAAAGGGTGTAGGGCCTAAGAAGTTTATATTCTATTCTAAATGCAGGGTATGTGGGGCTTCGTCTCAATAGACTTCAACCGGATTTCACCTAGCCTCCGTCGGACAGCCTCAGTAAAATCGGTGCAATCTTCAAGGGAAATAGCAAAAGATGTTCAAATTATGACTTAACATGCATACACCATCACAACGACGCATATAAGCACATAAATCACAACCGAAGTTAAACTCAATGTAATGTCCAGTTGACCACACAAGGCGAACTTATCATCAACAAGCCGCTAGTGGTATGGAATAAAGCGAAGCTATCTTAGTAAAACACCACACACCAAAGTAAGCTACTTGCATGAATCTAAGCTACTTGGATACGAAAGGAAGAAGAAACCTTGCTAGCATTTCATGACAAGACGAATTCCATCATCAATGAAAAGATCTATTATCATAAAATGTGTTACACAACAATTTCCTCAAAAGTTTTCAAAGGGAAAACTTTCTTTCTTCTCCAAACTACACTATCAATCTACTTCTAAGCTACTCTAAGCTGTCCCTCTACTCTAATTCTACCCTGATCCTCTCTACTGTCTACTTTCTAATGAATTACAAATGAGGGGGACTCCCCCTTTATATAGCTAGCCAAGTCCCAAAAGACGGCTAGGGTTACAATCAATAGAGTGGCCAGAATCGTGCCACCTCAGCCCTAAATAATATTGCCCTAAAAACCGCCACGAGGAGAGGGGTAATAAATGCGCCATAATGTCCACCATCATCCTTCTAGAAGATTCCATTTGTAGACGCGTTCACACTGTTCTCGATCTTCTTTCTTGGCGTTGTTCTTTGATTTCTTCCACTTGAGGGTTTTCATCTTCGTCACTTCGAGTTATACTAAGTCTTAACACTTAGCCATTTTCTTGCAAATTTTCCTCCTTCGAGATTGAAACTTGTAACTTTATCGTGCTTCCACTTCAAGTCATCGTGCTCTGGCCTCAACCTTTCTCCTGCAAAACAAGCAAGGAGAGAAGCATTAGAACACTTCACAATATAAACTCAACTTACCAAGATTTTCACGTTCCATCTTCTTCACGTTCAAATTCTTCATGCCTTAGCCAATTTTTCAACCCATCTTGTATTCTGCCTGGCGTACTTCACTCTGATATTTCATTTAACTCTGGCTTGAGAAGAAATTCCTTCATCAGAAACTCGATCAGAAATCATCTAGGCGATCACTTTCAAATTCATCGTCTGGAGGATCTCACCTTGAAAACCACTTTCTTCATTTTTGCCTTAGAAAATTTTCAAATTTCCCTTAGGAAATACATCAACCTGGTGCCCACTTAAAATCTTCATCCCAAAATTCTCGACAAGCTGTGGAAGACCTTAAAATCAACTCCTCATCGATAATCTTCAATACCCAGAAGAAAATTTTCTCCAGAACGCATCGAACCCATGGGTGCACAACGAACGGGTTCATTTTATTTCTCTGAATTTTGAACCTTAGGAGATTATTCTTTCAACAATTTTGTTCTCGTTCTTCGATCCCCTCTGAGAATCTTGCCCTGACTTGGAAAATTTTTATCAATCTTGTGGAGCTGACGTTCACTGACTTCATCTCTGGCAACTCATCTGTGCTTCAAGGAAAAATCCATCACCTCAGAGTTCTAGGCGTTTTTCTAAGGGAGAAAATATCTTGTGCCTTAGAAAATTTTTGAATCACTCTGGAAATTTTTCCTTAGAAATTTTTTTGAATCACTCTGGAAATTTTGCCTTAGAAAATTTTGTTTGCCTGCCAGCGAGAGAAGTATCATCTTTACTTAGAAAAATTTCATTCACAGAGGCGCCTTGTACATTTTACCCTTCACTCACCATTTTACATTTTTCTCCACACTTAGGAAAATATTCCCATGCCTTAGAGAAATTTTAAAATCATCTTAGGCGCCTAGCATACTTAGAAGAATTTTAAAATTACGCCTTAACAATTTATTTCCATCATCTTAAAATATTTTCCAACACACACCACTTCACCACGCCTTAGCAAATTTTCTAACACCTTATGACTCCCACCACCTTGGCGCATGTAGCACACTTGAGAGGAATATTCAAATCCACGCCTAGCATTCATCAAGCTTTCACCACGCCTAGAAGAGAATTTTCACCCACCTTTTACCTTATTTACTACCTTTATTCACCTTTCACATTTCAACTTTGGGCGCATTTGAGGCATAGAGGAGGATGGGCGCATTTTGCATGTCCAAGAGGATGAAGTCCAACGTCTTAGCTGGTGACTTTTCAGCTCCCTATTTTGTCCTCATGTGGCCCCATTTGGGCGCATTTCCATGTAGGTGAAGGATAGACTCGTTGACTCCTTTGACCACCTTCATTTTGGGCGCATTTCAGCCTAGCTGGTGGATGAAAACATTTTGACTTGTTGACTTTTCCTCTCCTTTTGGGCGCATTTCACCCTAGCTGCAGGATAAACTTTGCTTGACCCTTTGACCTTTTTGCTTGCTGGGCGCATTTTACATGTCTAGGAGGATGAAAATCTGCAACGCCACCTCCTTTGGAATATTCCCCACCTTGTTTTTGTCTTTACTTGCCCTTATTTGGGCGCATTTCACATAGGGAGAGGGATAGAAGATGTTGACTCTTTTGACCTTTTGAGAGATGGGTGCATTTGCTAGGTGATGGAGGATGAGAACTCATACTTAGAAAATTTTTCAAATACCTTGCACCAACTCTTCCTTGGGCGCATTTTAGCATGGGAGGAGGATAAAATTCTTTGACTTGTTTGACCTTCTCTCAAGATGGGCGCATTTGAGGCCTCTAGGAGGATGAACAGTGACTTAGAATATTTTTCTTGATGCCTCTTTGAGCTGGGCGCATTTTACCCCTGGTGAAGGACGAGGTCTCAGACTTAGAAAAATTTTCAACTTTTTCCTCTTCAAGTTTGGGCGCATTTTGCCCCTGGAGCAAGATAAAAACTTTGACTTTCTTTGACTTTTCTCACCTTGGGCGCATTTTGCCCTGTGTGAAGGATGAACTTCGTTTTCAAAAATTTTCCACGCCCCTAGCTGAGATGGGCGCATTTTCTTATGCCTGTTAGACAAATTTTTCATCATCCTTGCCAGCCTACGTGCCCTGCTATTTATAGTAAGTTCTCTGAATTTGCGCCTGTGAAGCTCGGGATGGCCTGAAATTTTGAACGTAGCATCCTCATAACCCTGTTAACCTGTCGGCATTGCCATTTTTAATCACCCTACTATTTATAGCACGTTTCTGAAGGTGGTTTACTATAAATAGTAAGCTCTTGATTCTGATAGCTCCCAAGCTCCGATCGAGTTGAAATTTGATGAGGCGCCTCACCATGTGATCTGTCTGGACACCGACGCATGCACTTGATTTACTATTTTAGCATGTTTCCAATCTGACTTACTATAAATAGTAAGTGCTCCGCTTGACTTGAAATTTCACCAGCAGATAGCCCGAAGGACGCGATCGATGGTTTACATCGGTTTTAAGATTTTGACTTTGATGCCTATTTTTAGGCTCCGAAGCTGGAAACCCTAATTTGCATTGCATGCGTATCAAAAGATCTCCGTTTGACTCTGTTTTTGTGGCACTGCGATCAGCTCGTGAATCTGAACTGCTGGGAAGTGGCTGCCGGGACACACCTGCTAAAAATAGCAAGTTCCTTACTGAGTGAGAATCCTCATTTGCATGTTACACCATCGCGAAGCTCTCAAAAAACCCAGAAGGAATATGCAGACATGCAAAGAAAATCTCTGCATCTAGACCCTGAAATTTGTGCCGGAAGCCGGACTGCTAAAAATAGTAAGTTATCCGTTTTTGCTCAAATTTGGCATGCAAGCAGTCCGATATACTCTGAATGCAGTGTGATGATCGGAATCTCAAAATGTTGACGAATCGTCTGTAATTTCACACTTACTAAAAATAGTAAGTACCTTAGAATCGGATGAAAATTTGAGAGCCTGCTGGAGACATGCTGACAACACTGTTAAGCTCAATTTTCAATATATTCACTTTATTCGACCTCAGACTGACCAGGAAGACTCAAACCCTAAGTTTCAGACTTGGTCAGAATTTCACGTTATGGTTCAACGGCGGGCCTGTCCTAGAAAGATAGACAGAACGAGAGAGAGACAACAGCAAAAACAAACCAACATCAAACCAAAAGCAAAGCCAAAATAGGGGGTCCCCATTTGCAATGGGGCGATGTGTGAAAAACGTCACAACAGGTTGCAACTTCATAAGGCCTTTTTGCTCTGAGAGTTTCAAGTTAGAGTTTTGAGTTATCACCCAAGCCAAGTAGAGAATTCAAGCTCTAAACTGTGCCTAGACATCACCAAAGTGCTCAGAAGACCCAGTCGATGAAGAACGCAATTGATTTCACTTGATTTTGACACTATTTTTTAGGGATTTTTGCTTTTTCTATTTTTGGCACTTTTGGACCAATTTGGGATTTACTATTTTTAGAAAGTTTGTTTTTTTTTCTATTTTTAGAAAGTGCCAAGGTTCCCCAACTCATGGAGTCAACATTTCCGTCTTTAGAATCGAAAATTTAGGCCTCTAGAAGTGAAAAGCAAGCAAAAATCAAGAAAAAGCAAGTAAAAATCATGAGAAATCATGAAAAATCAAGAGTAAAAATCACATGGCATGAAATTCATGGCGACCAAAGGTAGAAAATGGCATAAGTCTGAAGAAATCCGTCCAAGGATAATGTCTAAAGAATCTTCAAGTCTGCCGTGGAAGCTTGGAAAAAAGACTTTGAAGTCTGCCCCACCTTGGAAAGAACATGGGAAGACGATCATGAAGTCCGCCAAGAGTTTGTCAAGCTAGCTCCAAAGTCCGCCATGAGAAGAAGAGGATGTGGCATGAAAAATGCAAAATCCGCCTAGCCTAACATGAAGATGGCCTAACATTCACAAAGTTCGCTAACCTTATGGCACGCTTGAAGGAAAGTCTGCCCAAGCCAAGGAAGGCATGGCATGAGGTTCATGAAGTCCGCCCAACAAAGAGGAGGAAGGAAAAGTAAAGTCTGATTTTGACATGGGGAGATATGTCTAGGACAAGTTAAAGTCCGCCATGGCATAAGAGAAATAAAGTTCAATGGCAAGATGACTCAGAAGTCCGAACTTGACAAAAAAAAAGAGATAAAATTCGCCATGGAGCTAAACAAAATTCACTAGAAAAAAAATAAAAAATCCAGAAGTAAATGAAATTTTGCCATGAAAAGGTTGGAAAATTAAAATTGAGACAGAGTATTTTATTATTTTCCAACACTTGAAAAAAAATTATATCTCAGCACTTAGCAGATTTTGAACTGAAAAAGAGAATCTGAAGATTTGAGAAAATTGGAAACTTGCCTTGATGAAGAGAAGAAAACAAGTCTAAGTTCGATGAACTTAAGAGAAAACATGAGATTGCTAAATAAATCGAACTTCTCAACCTTATAAGGAGTTTCAACAAGTCATTTTCAACTCATTCTTACCAAGTTCGATTGAGAGGAAAATTAAGCTCTCTCAAAATTACAAGCGATAGGATTTTTTGAGGGGAGAATATTGGAGATTAAGTGATTTTTCAAGGTGAAGAACAAAGAAAGCAGTGGAATTCTGAGGTGGAGAATAAAATTTTCAAAGGATTAGCTTGCTTTTTCAGCGACAAAGATAAAATTCTCAAAGTTTAAAGCAGAATTACCATCCAAGGTATAATTCCAAAATTTAGAATCAAAGTTTGATGGAATTCTTTATTCTACTTCTATCTTTATTCATTTATTCTTGCATAATTTACTAAGTGCTTTTATTTTCAGCTTGATTTTTCGTAGAATTTGACCTTTAACAGGCTGAAAGTTGAAATTCTCGAGAAGAAGATTTAAAGAAAATCAAAATTAAAGTTTTAAAATTAATATATTTTCTTTTTGTCGCAGGTTGATTACCACCCATGGAGAACCTTCGAGAAAGGCACAGATGAAGTACGCGGGCAAAGGATTTCAACTAGAAGAAAAAATCAACTCCAAGTGGAAGAATGCCACAGACACAAATCTTGGACATGTTGACTTCAAGGAATTCAAGAAAAGGATATACAGACTAGATGGACTCTTTCCGACAGCTATTGCTCGGAGAATGATGCGGAATGGTATCGTTCAAGCTACTGGATTTCCTTCGGCTGTGGAGTGTGTTGAGTTGATAGTGGAGTGTGCCAGACACTATAACCCGCAAGAAAGACAAATCATTGCGCTTGATGGAAGCATTTTGGCACATCTCGGAGAGTTGTCTATCCAAGAAGCATTTGACGTTCCTAGCTACAATGAAACTTCATATAAGACTCGGGAAGATGCAAGGAGACTTTTTGAAGACAAGATGGATCAGTGTGCTATCAACATTAACAAGACATGGTTGGAGAAGCCAAGGCCTTCTATAAAGAAGATGCCAAAGAAATTGCTTCAGACAGACTTCAAAGAAGACTATGGAGATATCATTTTACTATTGAACAAGATAATGGGAAGCCCTCAAGGTGCACCATTCGAGACATGGATGTACTTTTTCATTGACGAGATCACCTCAGGCGTCATAATGTTCAACTGGTCGAGGATGATCAGTGACAACATCTATGTGTAGCTAATGAATTTGGAGAAGACTAAATCTTTCTATATGAGTTCTTATATTATCTATCTACTGGCTAGGACCTACAGATATTCAGGATTGATCTGTTGAGGTGTCGTAGGCAATGGAGAGAACGAGTTCAAGTCATATGATTGCTACCCCCAGTTGCAGCTAGCTGAGAAATCTCATTTCAGAAGAGCACATGATGCATTCTTAATGTACATTACAAGAATATTGCAAGGAGGGACGCATCAAAGGCTGACCCATGAGGCTAAGAGCCTCATCACCAAGTACGGATCCTGGTATATCCAGTTTCCAAGATTCACCTACATCAGAATTTAGGGATTCACTGGATGTCCTTTCAGGCTCCCAATTTATCCCACCAACAGAATGATCTTGCTTGAGGTTCTTAGGCAGCTAGAAACGTATCAAAACTTCTAGAGAGCAAAAAGTAAGGCAGCCATCACTTTTCCATTCTTTATTGGAAATATGGAAGAATCTTGCCCATCGACACAGGCAGCTGAAAGTGCCAGGTTAGAAATGCAACGATATCCGTTCACGTCATATCGATCCAAAGCTGATTTTGACCCTCACCATCACATCGGGGTCGTGAATGGAAGGAAATACAAACACAAGGTAGACCTAGAGGACTATTGGGCGAATGCTGTAGATGAGTATGATGTCCGGAAAAGACTATGGTCCAGACTGCTGCTTAGTTTAATCAAGACAACTGAGCTCTTCTATGTGCCAGATCAACTTGAAGATGATGGCGAGTATATTCAACTAGGTTTTGATGAGAATCATCCTCTTCTTCCTGTATGGTGGTCAGAACCAAAACTTGTAGACTTGACCACCTTGATGAGACCAGTCGTCAAGTATTCACAATGGTGGGTAGACCAGCAGATCAAAGAGCTACGGCGGAAGAATGTGACTTTGACTTACAATTTGATGGGCGAAGCAGAATGTTACTCTTCAAATGTTGGTGCATCTCAGGGTGATGAGCCTATCAAGAGCACCAATCCCAAGAAAAGGAAGGAGGCAAGGAAGAAGATTGCGGATGAAGAACCTACCCAAAAGAAGCAAAGATCAGAGCCTTTTCATTTTGCTATGTGTTGTGACGTTTTTCACACATCGCCCCATTGCAAATGGGGACCCCCTAATTTTTGCTTCGTTTCCGTATTTTGGCTTTGCTTTTCGTTCGTTTTGTCGTTGTCTCTCTTTTCTACTGTCTATCTTTCCAGGATTGTGCCCGTCATTGAGTTTAAGCTTGAAATTTTGGCCAAGTCTGAAAAATTAGGGTTTTGAATTTTCCAGCCAACCCAAAGTCAAATGAGATGAATAAATTGCAAATTGAGCTTAACACTGTTGTTAGTATGCTTCCAGCTGGTCTCCACAGAAATTTCATCGAATTCTGGCAACTTACTATTTTTAGTAAGTATGCAATTACAGGCAATCCTTCAACATTTTGAGATTCCGACAATCACACTGGTCCAGAGCACATCAGGCTATTCACAGGTCAAATTTGAACTGAAACGGACAACTTGCTATTTTTAGCAGTTTTGCCTTCGGAGGCAATTTTCGGGCTTAGGGCGGAGTTTCTAATGCATGTCCGAGATTCTTTCTGGGTTTTTCAAGACCTTCGAATGATGTAACATGCAAAATGGAGCTGACCACTTTTCAAAACTTACTATTTTTAGCCAGTGCTTGCATGTTGGAGATTTTTCCTGGTTTTTCCGGTTTTTCAAGATTTTTCGGGCAGTATGACATGCAAAATCATCCAGCACCGGACGGTCACTTTTCCGGCCGCTTTCTATTTTAGGTACCACTTGGCGCCAAATGCAATCATCATCAACTGAAACGAGTCAAACGGAGCTCATCTGAGCAGCATGCACAAAATTAGGGTTTCGAGCTTCAGCGCTAAAAACGAGGAATCAGAGGTCAAAATGTGCAAAACTGAGGTATCCATCATGGTCAGCATCCTTTCGAGAAGTTGCTGGCAAAATTTGAAGGCAATCAGAGAACCTGCTATTTTTAGTAAAATGTTCCAGATGCAGGCTATAAATAGAAAGTTGATCGCAGGCGCAACGCCAACGGGCAAATTCACCAGCAAGGAGCGCACTGCCCAAATTTCAAGTCAAACGGAGATAGTGGAAGCCTCAGAAACGGGCGCTTACTATAAATAGTAAGTCACTTCAGAAGCAACTATAATTGGCAGGTCAGCATCGAATCTCAACGGGTACAGGTCAAACATGTGATGAAGAGTCCGTGGCGCGAATTTCAAAGCAAACGGAATTACAGAGAATGAAGAATCAAGCATTTGCTATTTTTAGCAGGCCAAGATAGAAGGATTAGGGTTTCCTAAAATCAAGGACAGAGCACGACGACCAGGCAAGAACAACATCCAGTGACGATCACCATGTTTCAGGCATTCAACGCGTGAAGTTTGAGCACTTTCTGAGTAATTTCTATTTTTAGCAGGTTGCTAAAAATAGCAGACACAAACAGGCATCGGGCGTCAACAGTACAAATCAGTTGAAATTCAGAGCGGGGCAAAAAAATAGGCTTTCCAAGGTCAAAATTCAGTCAAAGACGCGAAATTCAAAGAACTTTCTAAAAATAGAAACTCAGGGCGAGTTAGGGTTGACAAAGCAAAATCAACTTAAATCTGGCAGAGGGCACAAAATTTGCTAAAATGGATAAATTTTCAAGTCCAGCATCACAGAGGCAGAAAATGGACTAAGTCTGGAAAGCTCAACGCCACCCCAGTGAAATGCGCCTTAGTCACTTGAAGAGATGAAAATTGAAGGCTCTATGGGTGAAATGCGCCTGGCTTGAGTGAAGGTGATTAATATTTTTTTCCAAGGCGTAAAATTAAAAGCATCAGGTGGTAAGTGCGCCCCTCTTAAAATTGGAAGTAGCCTAGTCAAAATGCGCCTAAGGAGAAAAGGGGACTTAAAATTTCACTAAGGCATTAAAATTGAATGCTTGACCCCTCATATGCGCCTAAGTCTGGAGTAAGGAAAATTTGTCTAAGTGACAAAAATGAAAGCTTATGGGTCAATTTGCGCCCCTCTTTGGGGACTTAGAAATTTCATCTTAATAGTAAGATTGGAAGCTTGACTAGTGATATGCGCCTGGGGTGTTGAAACTAAATGTTGGCCATGTTATATGCGCCCAAGGCCAACTTAAAAAGTTGCCGAGCGTTAAATTGAAAGTAACCAGTGCCATTTGCGCCTAAGGATCAAAAGTGAAGGACTGAGGTATGATATGCGCCCAGGGAGTTTAGGGAAATCGGGTTTTCAAAATTCAAAGCTGAGCATAGAATATGCGCTTGAAAACACATCATACTATTTGCAAGCTTCCCACGTGATCAACGCCTGGGAGAAAAGAAGAAAGCCCGACCTTTCTTTCCAGCCACGCCATGGGAGGAATTTGAAATGTTATAAAACGATTGAAAGTACAAGACTCCAAATGTGCTTGACTTGGTAGTTGCGCCTAAACCAAAATTGAAAGTGCTATTTGCGCCCCACCTTGCTAAGAGACTCAAAATTTCACTAAGTGTTAAAACTAAAAGCTCATGATATCAAATGCGCCTCCAACTGGAAGCATCATGGGTAAAATGCGCCTAAGAGCAAGCATGGAAAAGGTCACTTAAAATGAAGGTTATACTTGCTAAATGTGCCCATGGTCAAATTGAAAACACCACTAGCCATTTGCGCCCTTGAGCTTTTAAGTGTTGAAACTGGACGTTGGTGGGGTGATATGCGCCCAAAGAGGTGATTGAAGATGTTGAACGAAGCCCCTATAATCTGCGCCCCAAACTGAAAGCACTATGTATGATTTGCGCCTGGGAGAAGAGAAGAAAGCTCGACCTTTTTTCCTCAGATCTGAAATTAAATATCATAGCCACGCCATAGGAAGAGTTTGAAATTTTATAAAATAATTTTGGAATTGGCCAAGTCTTCAAATCAGAACCATAGGAAGTTATATGCGCCCTTGATGAAGACCAAGATGTTGAAAGATGGGAAGGACAAACTTGAAAATTTGACACCTTGAATGCGCCTCAGAGAGAAAATAACTTAGGAAATATTCTAAGGCGTGAAAATAAGAGTTGCCCATCTTATTTGCGCCTCAAGTACTAAACTGGATGCTCCCCATCTAATATGCGCCCAGGGCATTAATTGGAAACTCCATATGAGATATGCGCCTGGAAGTTTAAGTAAGGAAATTAAAAAATGCCAGGTGGTATATGCGCCCAGTAACTTCTCCTAAATGTTTAAAGTGAAATACCACCCTCTTGTATGCGCCCATAAAGAAGAAGAGTGGATCTTGAAAAATTAAGTATGGATTTTAATGAAAGTCGCCCACTCCAAACATGCCTTGAGGTGCTTCAGGTATAAAAAAAAATTAAAAGTTGGGGGTCTAATTTGCGCCCAGGCAAGAGAAAAGAAAGTGAATTTCCCTAAGGCGTTAAATGGTTACCCATGATGTGAGATGCGCCTAACAACTTGAAATTAATGAAATATTCTAAGGCGTGTTGAAGGAAAAACTCAAGGTTTTCTAAGTCACAAATGTGAAGGAGATTCTAAGATTTGCGCATGGAGAGGGGAAGTGTTTAAAATGTTTTGGAAGTGAAAGCTTTGCCTGCCATTTGTGCTCAGGGAGGTTGAAGCTAAATTGAAAATTGTCTAAGTCACAAAATGAAACCTCTACATATTATTATTAAGGCGTGGAATTTGGAAATGCCTTCTAAGCTTCAAGTCGAAATTAAAAGATGGGGATCTCATATGCGCCCAAGACATGAAGTGGAGAAATACAGTTGATAAGTGAGGAATATTGCAAGGCGTTGATTTTTTTTAATACCTCCTATCAAATGCGCCCAAAGAGAAAATTTTCCTAAGTGAGTCAAAAGAATAAAATTTTCTCACCACAGGAAGGATTGAAAATGAATAAAATTTCCTAAGGAAAAATTTTCAAAATGCTAAATGATTTGAAAATTTTCTAAGGCAAAGTATATTCTTCCTTAGGAAATTACGCCTAGACATGGAGGATGATGAAATTTATTAAGACATGAATAAAATTGCCAGAGGTGAAGTCAAGGAATGCCGACACAGGGTTGATAAATATTTTCAAGTCAGAGCGAAAAGAAATGTTCACAGATGATGAAATGGATTAAATTTGATGAAAATTATTTTTTTCTAAGGTTCAAAATTCAAGAAAATTAAATGAACCCGTTCGTTGCGCACCCATGGATTCGAAGCGTTCTGGAGGAAATTTTCTTCTGGGTATTGTTGATTATCGATGAGGAATGGATTTTGAGGTCTTCCACAGCTTGTCAGGGATTTCAAGGTGAAGATTTTAAATGGGCACCAGGATGATGAATTTCCTAAGGGAAATTTGAAAAAATTTCTAAGGCAAGGAATAAATGATGTTGTCGAAGATAAAATGCCTCGGCGGACGAATTTGAAAGTGATCGCCTAGATGATTTTTGATCAAATTCCTAATGAAAGGATTTCTTCTCGAATCTGAGTTGGATGAAATATCAGAGCAAAGTATGCCCAGGCAGAATGCAGGATGGGTTGAAAATTTGGCTAGGGCATCATGTAGAAGAATGAAGTTGACTAGCGAGGACGATGAACGCTTGGAAGTTTGAGCATAATAATCAGGTAAGTAAGTTGAGCTTAGATTATGAAGTGTTCTAATACCCTTCTCCTTGCTTGTTTTGCAGGAGGAACGTTGAAGCCTAAGCACGATGTCTGGAAGTGGAAGCACGATGAAGATGAGTTTCAATCTCGAAGGAGGAAAATTTGCAAGAAAATGACTAAGTGTTAAGACTTAGTATAACTCGAAGTGACGAAGATGAAAACCCTCAAGTGGAAGAAATCAAAGAACAACGCCAAGAAAGAAGATCGAGAACAGTGTGAACGCGTCTAAAGTGGAATCTTCTAGAAGGATGATGGTGGACATTACATTTATTACCCCACTCTCCTCTGTGGCGGTTTTTAGGGCTGAGGTGGCACGATTCTGGCCACTCTATCGATTGTAACCCTAGCCGTCTTTTGGGACTTGGCTAGCTATATAAAGGGGGAGTCCCCCTCATTTGTAATGCGATAGTGAGAAGATTAGAATAGACATAGAGTAGAGGGACAACTTAGAAGTAGCTTAGTATAGATTGATAGTGTAATTTGAGAAGGAAGAAAGTTTTCCCTTTGAAAACTTTTGAGGAGATTGTTGTGTAACACATTTTATGATAATAGATCTTTTCATTGATGATGGAATTCGTCTTGTCATGAAATGCTAGCAAGGTTTCTTTTCCTTCGTATCCAAGTAGCTTAAATTCATGCAAATAGCTTACTCAAGATAGCTTCGCTTTATTCCATACCACTAGCGCTTGTTGATGATAATCTTCTATGGTCAATCGACATTATCTTGTGTTTAACCGGTTGTGATTTATATGCTTATATGCGTCGTTGTGATGGTGTATGCATGTTAAGTCATAATTTGAACATCTTTTGCTATTTCCCTTGAAGATTGCACCGATTTTGTTGAGGCTGTCCGACGGAGGCTAGGTGAAATCTGGTTGAAGTCTATTGAAATGAAGCTCCACATATCCTGCATTTAGAATAGAACATAAACTTCTTAGGCCCTACACCCTTTTCAATTCAGTACTTTCTGGTTAGAATAGGAAACCCGCACTTCATAGATAAATTTTTCGAGCATTTGAATTCCTTTCTCTGCTGCCGAACAATTCTGTAAGTCCCCTTGAAATACCAGCAAAATCACATCGAGCCAAACTGAGCCTATTCGCACTAAAGGAACCTTGGAGTTGAACGCACGAACTTTCTGGCAATCTTAGCGTGCGGAATACTTTGATCAAGAGAGAATAGGGAAGCCATTGGCAACTTTATTCTGCGTTGGTGCGGTCACGAAAAACACATCAACACTATGTCGGCGAACATGAATGAGATATTGGATATTGATGAGTCATTGGGAGACATAAGGATTCCTTCTCCCATTCCTATCCAGCCGGAGGATGATGAACCCCCATATCCTACAAGCACAGAGATATTGGAGTCTGAGAATGAAGTTGATATCCTAGATAGTGAATTTCAAGAAGGAATGATTTCCGCCCTCAAACAAATTCAAGATATTCCAGGTGCACAAGATATTTAGGAAGAAGAAGACACCGAGCAACCTACTATCCCTGACTGATTGAAGGAGAGATTGAAGATAAAAGATCAAACAAAGATTCCAGAGGAAGATGATATGGCTGATTTCTTGGCTAGATTGGAAGTAGTTATTGTAAAGAAGCCCGCCAGAATGTTCTCCACCATTCAAAGAGATGAAGCCGGCCATCGTATAGTACAAATTGTTGTATTGATAGTTGATAAGTCAATGGAGGGTATTGCTCCTCAAGAATATGCCATCACCACTGTCGACTTGGGCCCAACCACCAAAGGTCAGGAAGTGGAAGACTTGGACAATTCAGTCACTTCTATCAAGGCAAGGTTGGAAAAGGAAGTGGCAAAGAAAAAGGAATACAAACAAGAAGTTGAACGCCTAAAAGAGTATATTCAACATTTAACCAAGCCTCTTGATAAAGCCAGCTCAACGGTTCCCCCATTGATGAACTCTCCCTAGGAGACTTTTGAAGAGGAGAGGGCCACAACCAAAGAAACCAAAGAGTCGATAATCAGCAAAAGTGAAGAAGTGGCTGTGTTTGTAGAGAAATTGATGTTGGCATATGGGCAAACTTCCTCTTTGCTTTCGAGGATTGCAGCTTTGGCAGAAGCATGGGACAACACTCGGGATATCTAGGATAGAATTATTCAATGTCTCAAAGTGCTAAAAGGAGTTCCGAAGCAGGAACTAGTCGATGGAAAGTTTATTGCAGCAGGCGTTGCGTACGACTTCAACAGCTAATACTGGGCACTAATTGCGCGGAATGAAGTCTTAGAGAAGGTGAAGGCTGATACTACTAGAGTTGAGGAATGTTTGGATGATTTGGACATACTGGAATACAAGGTCAATATACTGCCACTTGTCATGATGGAGGAAGTCAGCACAATAGTGTCTAGATTCATCCAATACAATGCCACTAAGGAGGATAAGGATGCGCCCCCTCAAAGATAGCTCCTCACGCCACTTCACTCACTAATTACTCACTAATTACTAATTGTTATTATGGGAAACCCTAGTTAGGGTTACTTTGTTTTAATCTTTGTCGTTGATCTTGGATCAATCTTGGCCGTTTATTTCATTTCCAAAACTCTATATAAACTCTCATTCTTGCATTTCATTGTATGGGAGAGAGTCTTATGAAATTGTTGCTCATAGCTACTTTGAGAATAAAAGTTCATATTGCATGATTTGCTTTGAATCCTTCTATTGTCAAGTGGTCGCATGGTTACATATTCTCCTTCCACCTAGAGTAGATTAAAGTAGTATTTGATTTGAATGTATGTTAGATGAATGATAGATTGATAGTATAGATTGGTGAAACTTTTGCTCATACTTTCTTTGAATAGATGATTTTCGTTCAATGCCTAAAGTTAGACTGAGCTTATAATGTGGATGCTTTAATGCTTACTTTGAATAATATTGTTTTCTTGATGGTATCATTCATGGTAAGGAAATCTTAAGCATAAATCCTAGAAGATTGCACTTGCTTTGTGTAGTTGTCATTAGCGTGGCGAAACAAAGTATTGTTCTTAGTTTCACTTAATCCTTACCGTCTCATGATTTCATAGGAGTAGTATGGGACTTCTAAACCCTTATTCTTTTTCCCCTTTTTTTTTAGAATCTCAAAATTGAAAATCCCAAAAAGAAATAGAGCATTCAATGTCAAATCCACCTAAGTCCTCACTTATGAGTAATTTGTCAAACGCAAGTCCCTTTGTGTTGCGAGCATATCACAACGCCCATTGAGCTTATCCACACGTCAAGACCTGACTTGAGAAACATTGGAATTGCCATATGATGTTTATTGCAATCTTAGCATACGTGATAATTTTTCAAGATAGGATAGAGCGTCTTTGGACTCTTTATTCTGATGTTTGGTGTGTCACAAAACACGCATCAACAAGTCCAAAAGGTAACATTGTGAATTCATAGTGACCGTACCTAGTTCTGAAAGCCATTTTATGGATATCTTCCTCTTTCAATCTTAACTGATGCTATCCTGATCTCAAATCTATTCTGGAAAATACAGCTGCCCCCTTCATCTGATCAAAAAGATCTTCTATCATGTCTCAACTTGTCAACAATAAAGAACATTACGACTGGCTTGCTTTGATCAGCGACAATCTTCACAGCCAGATGATAAGATTCTTCAAAGCCCATGAATTCCATATGATTTCATACCTCGTATATCTAATAGCCTTTCAAGGCCAGTTTAGAGGGTTGAATACTATTGGAACTTTGGGCTTGCAGCCAGTTCATGAGCATTTCTCATAGCTTGTATTTTCACAGTTAGCGGCACTTGAAGCGGGTAAATGACCTGATCCTAATGCACATAGTGAGGGACCTTGATCACGAGTTACATATACACATTTCC
Organism: Sequoia sempervirens; assembly: GCA_007258455.2. NCBI lineage: Eukaryota > Viridiplantae > Streptophyta > Pinopsida > Cupressales > Cupressaceae > Sequoia > Sequoia sempervirens. The sequence goes on along the minus strand of VDFB02273680.1, from coordinate 13,719 downwards.
CCAGAAGCTAGATTGGCAATGGTAGATTGGGCTGATTGGTTCATCCAATTCTCCACATTTACCTACATTCATGTATATGGTTTCTCAGTCTGTCTAGCCATGTTACCCTGTTATCCATCAGATAAGGTGGTATTCATGGAGTTCCTATGGTAGTTGCATGAGGTACACACTTTTCTGCGTGGCAAATGCAAGTCTGCTACCAACTTTCCTTTTGAGATGGGGATATACAGGTGCAAAACAATAGCAAATTCCAAGTCAATGGGCAATGAAATGGCGAAGCTTAATCTTATGTTTCTCATTGAAAGACATTCATATGACACTTGGGGTCTTTTTGCAGCTCGCCTTGGCAGCAATTCTTCACATAAACCTACCATGGAGGATTATTGGTTTAGCTGTGAAGAGTTCAAAGTTCTCAGGCGCAATTACAACAGATTCACTCTTCCGCAGATCACTGATTTCTTATTAGAGGATGTGGAAGGTTTATTAGATGATGATGGTGAAGTCATACTTCCCACATATTTTAGAGATCAAATTGATTCACAGCCACTTCGACCCGTTGATTGGTATGCCAAGGAGAGCACCTCCATTTAGGAAAGGACAAGCAGGGTTGTAAGGCACAAAAGGCTATTCCTATATATCAAGAGAACGTGGAAGGTAGTCACTCCAATTACAAAGCCGCCACTGGTTACCACCACACTACCTTCCACTTCTTGACCAAAACCCAGTGTGAAAGTAATGAACAATCTTCCGGAGGGTTCAAAGACCTATAGGGTTGCAATGCATTCAAGGGAAAAGATGAAAGTTGCTGATATAAATCAGCAAGTACAACAAATGGAGACAGCCACAGATACAGTAGAAGCAGTGCCAGAAGTAGAAGCAAAGCCTCCTATTTCGTCACCACTGCAACAGTCTCCAATTCATATTGACTTAGAGCTTGATTCGCCAGTTCATGATATCTCCACACTAGCTCACTCATCAAGAGTTGCTGAGACGAGAACTAATCCTTCCAACGAAGTTAGTCAAGACTCATCGTCTTGGCTTGGGAACATCCTGGGTAGGAAGAGAAGAAAGCCTTCTTACCAGTTGGACTTTTCTAAGTTTGACAATGTCTACCAAGACACGTTTGACAAAAAACTCAAGAAGCAAGTCTGCGTGGAGAAGAACGCTGAAAACAAGGTAGTCATTGAAATTGCCACACCACCAGTTGACAAGAACGCCAGTGAGGTTGAGGCTGATGATTTCACGTTGGTCAAAGCCAACCTTGGTAGAAGTACACGAGAAATTGATGTCTCTTTGAGGCTGTAGTAGTTAGGTTGAAAGAAAGAGTGGTAAAAGATTATGAAGACAAGGCAGCCCTAAAGGCTGAAAATTAGCAGTTGCGGCAATATATCTCCAACCTTCCTTACGGTACTTCACATGTCACCTCCTTGCTTCCACAAATGTTGGAATTACCTACAGAACAAAATCAACTAAGTCAGTTGGTTGTTTATAGAAACCACTTGAGAGACCAGGTGGAAGAGTTCGGCACCAAGGGTTGGTTCGTACTTGCAAAATTGTACCAATTGAGGTACAATGCCCACGACCTTCGCTCATAAATCCAGGAATGAGAGTAGAGTATAGTAGAGAGGAATCCTCGAGATGAGATCGCCATTTCAAACTTGAGAATGGCGTATGATTCAGTCACTGTAGAGGAGAGCAAGCATAAGCTTTTCACTTGGAAAGAACTACTTGTCTACAAGGTAAAAGCTTACGATACAATCTCTGTAAAATTAATTGAGTGTAGACAAAAGGTGGCAAGTGCTCTCAAGTTCATAAGAACTTTCGTGTCACAAGTCCCTTGCCAATACCAGTGTGAAGATGGTGAGTACTTTGAGCTTGCTGCAGTGCAAACAAAATTTCAGGACCTCATCCGTAGTAGTTTCAACGGTGACCCTGTTGACTACAAGATGAGTCAAGGTGCAGCCATGTCAACAAGGTTTGATGATGTGGCTGTAAGGAGAATTGATTTTCAAAATTAGGTTTGATGATGAGGCATGACATCATACAAAAGAGTATCAGTTGTCCAGACGCAGAAGCAATTAACAGCTTCTTGGAGGACTAGATTTCTCAAGTTGCTGACGACTAGTAAACTATCAGTTGAGGCTTACCACACTTTCCAAAGATAGAATTTAAAACAACAGTTAAACTTGACGCCTTTTCCAAGTTAACTGACTGTCCACCTTTGATGCATGTCTATCTTTGGAGACACCTATTGTACAGTTGGAGTTAGTTTTAGTTTTAGAATCAGTTAAGTGAGGTAGTCTTTCTAGTTAATTGTTAGTTAACTTTGTTTAGACATAGGAATAAATCTTGTAGATTGGCAAGAACTGTTTGTTAACACAAGGAGATTTTAGGGTTCCCTACTCTTGTGTTTGTCTATAAATAAGAGCAACCTTGCTCATTGTATTGTAACTGTTATTACTATAAAAAAATTGCTGCACCCTTGTGCCTTCAAGCTTTGCTAGTCAATATCTGTTGACTTTGTTCAATGTATTTTGGTTGATCATTGATCGTGTGTTTGTCTTCTTGACAGAATTTGCTGTCTCAAACATGTAATTTTTGTTGGAAGGTTTTGAGGAAATAAATCATATGCCCACTCTTGCTTTGATCCAAAGTCTCAAGATCTTTTTGTGATATTGTTGTTTTCATAATCTTTATTTTGATCTACACCTCAAAAGAGTAATGAGCCTTTGAGGGAATTCTAAGATTAGGTTTATCGTTTGATGTTTTGCTTTCATATACTTCATTTCAGCGTACATCTAAAAGAGCAATGAGCCTTTAGATGTGTTTTGGAGACAGGTTTGTCTAAGTTTTGTGTTTACCAAAATCATTCCCCGTTACTTCTAAATCCTCTTGCTTTGAATTTACTCGAGGAGATAGAATTGTTAAAAGTTTAGGCCTAGTTGTAGTTGAAGTTACGAAACCAGAGAAAACCTTAGTTGCAATGCAAAGAGTTTTATAAACCTTGTGCTCTCAGCTGAGATAAAAAGATAGGAATTTAGTTTACTTTTTTCTTATTACACATAATCAACAAAAGAGGGAGCTTCCCCTCCTAATTTGTAGAGTAGTCTAACTATGCATAGCTGTCCGTTTCCAACCTGCACACCAGAGGCACGAATTGAAATGCCAACACATAGTATGGTGTTCAATAACATACCTCTAGTGTTTCTATCAAGTAGAGGATTTCATCAAGAGATAGGGGAGAAACATGTTACAAACATGTTTGCCACCCCGTAATGCATGATGGAGAATTTGCAGAAGATGAAATGCTACAAGATGGCAATTATTGGGTGACTTTGTTGTTTGCAAGGAGATTGAAGGTCACTACACAATTTAGGAGAAGACCAAATATGCAGATCTGGGCATGTGTTGGGATGGGTTTGATTTTTCATGTCAATATGTTTCTTGCATGAAGGAGGTATTGCAGCTTGTCATCACATTAGGTGAGACACTTTATACTGTTGATATTTAGTCTATTTTGGATAAGCATAGTATGGTGTTCAATAACATATCTCTTGTGTTTCCATTGAGTAGAGGATTTCATCAAGACATTGGGGAGAAACATGTTGTAAAGTCAAAGATATCTTTCCTACTGAAGTTGTATAAAGTACCACCACAAAAATGGGTAATAGTAGCCACAAGCAAGCTAACAAGGAGGAGAGAGACTTCAAAAAAATTGCAAGATTTGAAGGAATGGAGCTACAACTTGTTGAAGCCCAACCGCAAGAAGAAAAAATAGTGAAAAGGATTCAAGAAGATGCTCATTTGAAGACTTCAATTCATAGTGATATCAAAGTGACATAGCAAAAGCATGGTGGTGAGCTCATTTGTCACATAAGTTAACCCTTGGCCTTGTGGAAGTTTGAGGGTGCCCTCAAGTATTGTGGAGAAGGCATCATTAATCTTCAAATCAAAGAGGAGCATGTTGTTGGATGGTTGCGTTCCTTGCCTACTTCAAAATGGGAAGGTATAGTGATGGATTTCATTGTGGACCTCCCCAAAGTACACAAAAAGAATTGCATTCATGTTGTTGTGGATAAGCTAGCTAAGCATGTACACTTCTTTGTTATTTCTCCTCAAGTGGCCAAATTGTTTTTCAAATAAACAATTAATTGCATGAATTGCTTAAGAATGTTGTGGATGGTGGAAATAGTAGATCTCGTAGTGGTTTTTTTTAAGAGTTGTTTCACTTGATAGACGAAAGATTCAAACTGTACGGACATTACAGGTTTTTGATGAGAGATGGTATGGTTGCTTATGAGTTGGATTTGCGAAGAAACATGATTCATAATGTTTGCATAGAGATAGTTGGGCATACAAATTTGCAATTGCTTGAGGGAAAACAATTGTGGGAACGACATATTGTCCTTTGCCCCTCTCAGAACTAAAAGAATTCATTGACGACCTATAGCCTATTCTTTGTTTTCTATAGGCTAAGGAATAAATAAGGAAATCATACTAATATTTTAAGATAGGCCCAATCTCTTTATTTTCAAAAGGACAACTCAGATTATTAGAGGGCCTATTTGATATTTGAAAAGTGTTTTTAAACACTTAATCCAATATGTAATTCAAAAAGTGTTTTTAAACACTTGATGTAATATTTTATAAAGTATCTCGACAAACTTTTCTCTATTATTATGCATGTGGGTGCCTTTGTTGTGTCGACGGCTGTGTGTTTTGATACAAATAGTGGGGTCTACATGTGTTTGTTGCATTCTACCTCATAGATCCTCCAGAGGACAAAACCTGTCCCGTAACGCCCTTGGTACTCGTCCTCGCCACTAGGCCGATCTTTCTTTTGGTGTAGTGGCATGAGGTTTTGAGGTCAAGCCTACAAAGTGTGATTGGTATCCCCAATGAATGTTCCTCCACTGTATCAGTGAGTGTGCACCTGAGTTAGATGGTGGGGCCTCCATGTGCTTGTTATTGCTACCTTGTGGATGCTTCAAATGACAAAACTCCTCACTTAATACCCTTGGTTCATGTCCTCACCATTAGGCTGGTCTTTTGGCATAGTGGCACATCACAACATACTCTTTAAAATATAGGAACCCCCAAATATTTTCTAGGGAAGAATGCAATCCTGGAAAGTAAGATGTTAGCAATCCTAGCCTACATCAAAAGAGAAAAGTTAGTGAGAAAATTTCAAAATTTTGTTCATTATTAGTTGGTTGAAGGTCACCACATATTTTGACAAAAGTTTTATGATCAAGGAAGCTTCTCCAATTCTTGCTTCACCAAACAACAAATTATCATCTGCAAATTGTTGGTGGTGAAGGCCTCTAGACTAGAATGACCCCTAACTAAAATATTCATATAAATTACTCCGATTTAAAATAATGCATTGAAAATCAACTAAAAATTTCATAGAAAATATGTAGATCTGAAATGCCCACATGAAATAAATAGGTTTGCACATATAAATTGGTTAGAAGAGTATTTTTTTCACGCATTTCATTCATATGATCACATAGATCTACTACAAATATTTGTTAATAATCAAGATTTCAATGATTACAAAGATATTTTGAAGATGACCAAGTAGCTAAAATACCCAACACTACTATAGACCTCCCATTTAAAGTGTTGATGCAATGTTCATATGAAGTTGCCCTCCAAAAATCAAAGGGTCTTAGTCCAAATCAAATGGGTTTCATCCTTAGATCCATAATTGAAAATAAGTGCTCAAACTAGGGTTGGGTTTTGTTGATGTGATGATGAAAAATGATCAAAATTGATGAAATTGCCCGCCTTACATAGGATTTGAAGGCCTAGTGTGGGCCCAAACATGCTAAGACTGATTTGAGAGTTTCTTGCCATTTTATATTCAAATTTGGGTCCATTAATGATATCCTTAGTTGGACTTAAAGATTGGTGAATTCTTGTGTTGGAATGGTGAGGTTCTTTGAAAGTGCATGTTAGAAACCAAGGGTTTGGGGAAATGCTTAATGATAGAATGAGCAAAAAATACTCCATTGACCCAATGTCGGGGGTTTGGGAAATAGGATTCTAGGATGCAACACGGTGGGGTTTCGAGGATTCATGTGTTGACAAGAGAAATGTTGTGGGGTCTCTAGCAATTTAGGGATTGGGATAGATTGAGACTAAAATAGAGTTAGATTGCCATTGACAGCCCCAAAAATTTGAAGATGGATGTGTGAGTGGAGAAGCAGGGGTTGGGGTATAAAGTTGCCAGGTGAGTAGGGAGAAAGAAGGCCAAAGGGCCATGGGAAAGAAGGAGGTGGGTTGTGGGGGTACAAGGAATTGGGGAAAGGCATACTAGCATGAGAAAGTCCGAAATCCCACCCAAAGTAGGAAAGGGATTCAAACGTCCTCATAATTAGGATTAAAGGCATTACATAGACCTTTTGTTGCCACTATTTGTTTTAAAGGCTGCTTGAGTGCATTACTCAAAAAGATCTTGCCAAAGTTTTTCCCATCAAGGTGAAGAGAAAGGGAGATAGAGGATTTGATTGTCCTAAGCCCCTAATGGCTTTCAAGAACCTTGTTAGATTCCCATTGACGAGGACTGAAAATTTAGGCTTAATAATGCAGTCAAACACCCATTCTCTCCATTCTAAGCCAAAGCCAACTTTTTCCAAAATTTTGATCAAGAAGTGCAAATTACTCTTATCATATGCTTTGCCGAAATCCAACTTAAATGTTATTAAGGGCATGGTGTATGGTTAATGAAATAGAGAAGATTTGAAAAATACTCAATGTATTAACATAAAAGAGATGAAATCTCTTTATAGGATTTACAAAGTTGCTAAAATACAAAGTTTCTAAAAAGAAACCGAAGAAAACAGAAGAAACAATCTAATCTAATAGATTACAATAAAATACACTATATTGAGCATTAATAAACTAAATATTATTTTAATACCCTCCCTTAATGGTCAATCTATTAACTATACCAAGATGCCCACTAAATTTGACAAACTTATTTGGGCTCAGAGGCTTGGTGAGAATATCAGCAGTCTAATCCTCTGTCGGAACGTACTGCAATACCACTAATCCATCTTCGACAAGCCGACGAATGAAATGACAGTGAAGTTCAACATGCTTTGTCCTTTCATGGAAGACTAGATTCTTGGCGAGTTTTAGCACCCCTTGATTGTCACAATACAAGGGGGAAGGCCTTGCTTGAGACATTTGCATGTCCGAAAGCACCCTTCAAAGCCAAACCGCCTCACAAGCTGCTTTAACAGTTACCCGATATTTAGCTTCAATCAAGGAAAGAGCCATTGCCTACTGCTTCTTGCTGGTCCATGTAATTGCACCTGTACCCAAACTGAATACATACCCTGAAGTAGACTTTCTGTCATCAACAAAACCTACCCAATCTATCTGTATAGCCAATCAGCTTAGGAGTTTTGCACCTTCCATACAGAATGCCAAAGTCTGAAGTGCCTTCCACATATCGTAGCACACGCTTCGTTGCAACCCAATGTTCTGCTTTAGGGGCTGCCATGAAGTGAGAGATGTAGCTCACTGCAAAACTGAGATCAGGTCTAGTAGCAGTGAGATAAATGAGGCTGCCTACTAGTTGCCTGAATGCAGATTCATTTTCCACAAGCAAATCTGATTTTGTTGATAGTTTGAGCCCTTTCTCCATAGGTGTTGATGCAAGTTTGTAGCCAGTCATTTTGAACTTATGAAACAAATTGCGAGCATACTTGGATGGAGAAATGAAGATGCTCTTAGCTGTCTGCCAAACCTCAACACTGAGACAATAATGAAGAAGTCCCAAATCTGTTATGTCAAAGGATTGACCGAGATTGTGTTTTATCTCAATCAAATGTTCTGAACTGCTAGTAATGATAAGGCCATCAACATAGACAACAAGCACAAGAATATCATCACCAGACTGTTTGACATGCAAATTTGAGGCAGAAGGGCTTCTTTGAAAACCATGATCAGTAAGGTACTTATCAATTTTCATGTACCATGCTCGTGGAGCTTGTTTAAGGCCATAGAGTGCTTTCACGAGTTTGCAAACTTGATGTTCTTTACCAGGAACCTTCAAATCGAGAGGCTGTGTGATATAGACTTCTTCCTGTAGATCACCATTGAGAAACACGCCGTTGACGTCCATTTGATGGACTTTCCAACCAAATTGGGCTGCTGTAGCGAGGACAAGCCGAATAGTACTCATTTTGGCTATAGGAGTAAAAGTCTCCTCATAATCAATGCCCTTTTTCTGTGAGAACCCTTTGGCTACTAACCAAGCCTTATACTTGTCTAGGGTTCCATTAGCTTTGTACTTAACTTTAAACACCCATTTGCAGCCAATAGGATTCTTCCCAGGTGGAAGATCAGAAAGGACCCAAGAATTATTCTCCAGAAGGCTACGGTGCTCAACTTCCATAGCCTGTTCCCACATAGGTATGCCTTTAGCCTCTGAATATGTTTGAGGCTCAGAGATGTTGTACAGATTGGCCATGAGAGCAAAATTAATAGTATTCTGTTCTCTTTTTTCGAGCAGTTCTACCCTTGATCAATTCATCATTATGAAGATCACTAATGGTTTTAGCATACCATTTAGGTTGAAGAGTAGAAGTTACCAATATTATAAACAGTTGGAACAACATTACCAGGTGTGGCTGGTACAAAATCAATTGGATCAGGATCCAAATTGTCCTGAGGAGGGGCGGGTGGTGGAATATTCTGCTGAAGTAGCTGCTCAATTGCAGAATCCCTCCCATCATGTGGAGCTAGGGGAAGACAAACACCCAATTCAGAGGCTGTTGGAGGTTGATCTTCAGGATGCATAGATGTAGAAGACTAAAAGAAAGGCCCAGTAGTTTCATCAACCACAACATCATGACTGAAGATGAGACGATCTATCTCGACATCAATAGGCCTGTATGCTTTATGATTTTCATTGTAACCAGTGAACATGAGTTTTTGGCTTTTGGAATCCAACTTAGTGCACTTGGCATCTAGAATCCAAACATGAGCAGTAGAACTCAAAACTTTCAAGTGGCTGATTTTAGGTTTGTGTCCAGACTAGGCTTCTTCAGGAGTCATCTTCTTAACTGTATGAGTTGGAGATCGGTTTAGAAGATAACTAGTATTATAAACTACTTCAGCCCAGTATTTCTTAGGAACATGTGTTTGCTCCAACATAGAATGAGCCATTTTAGTAATGGTGCGGTTTCTACGTTCTACGACACCATTCTACTGAGGGGTGTAAGGTGTGGTAAGTTGGCGCTTAATGCTGTGAGCAGCACAAAAATTGGAGAAATCAATAGAACAAAATTACCTCCCATTGTTAGACCTAAGAGTAACTATTGGAGAACCAAACTCTTTTTGAACTAAGGCCTTATACCGCTGAAATATACCAAACACATCTGATTTGTTTTTTAAAAAAATACACCCACATTTTTCTGCTGAAATCATCAACAAATAATAAAAAATACCTACATCCAGTATCTGAAGGAGTATTCATTGGACCACATAAATCAGCGTGAACCAACTGTAATGCCCCCTTTTTGTGAGAACCGTAAATCTGCCCTAATTTATCAATTTCAAATAACAAATGAGTTAGAGAATGCTTTACTGATTGAAACCTTGATTGAATTCAATACAGACTGATTTCTTGTTGCCAGCAGTTCTCTTATTTCATTTCTATAAATCCTTCATCTTTGCTTGGAGATGGCCTTAAAGAATCATAATTACTTATAAGGTCCAATAGTTGCTGCAAGCATCATTATTGTATATTTGCACATCATTCACACCACTGCACGTACAAACATATATATATGTGTGTGTGTGTGTGTGTGTGTGTGTTTATGTTTGATGTTATGTATATATAATTTACTTCCACATGAATCAGAATTATATTTCTCTGTTCTGCTCATAGCCTTATATTCTGAGGAAATTCCATTATTGCTACTTCCCTTAATCCTTCCCTCACCTTTTTGTTGTATATCTATTCGCCATCTAAGTGTTCTACAACCATATATAAATCTATTTTTCTGAAATTCAGTTCTACAACAAATATATTAATTTACTATTTTGAAGCTCATAAGACAATTATACTGACTGATATATATACTTGGCTGGTTGACCTGCTCTCTTTCTCTCCTATTCCATATCCACTTTCAGTGATGGTTTTGAGCTTGGTATCAAGATGTCTTCAGGTGATAGTGGTAGTGAAAGCTTAGTTGCATACCTAGATGCAAAGCTACACAATTCCATTAAATTGTATCCTATACGCCAAGGTTTGGTTTGAATATTAATCGTCCAAGTCAGAGCCGGTATCAAGAGGGATTCGTAGGGTGTTTCAATACATATCCAATTGGTCTTGAAGTTTACCTTTATACTATTGAATTAGTGACTGATTGACTCCCTCGAGCACCTGTCTGCTGTTCCTAAGAATTCCCTTGTCTTGAAGAGGAAAGATATTGCAATGGAGCCTTGGTGAGTGTGTGGCAGTCCTAAGGATGAGTCGAAGTTCCCAAAACATCAGCAGCGGCTTCTTTGACGTCTTGTGACCTCCACGTCACCATCAACTCCTTGAGTAAGTTTCCCACCCTTCTAAAAAGAATTGTGGCAGGTTTCAAATGCCACGTCACCACGTCACCATCAACTCCTTGAGTAAGTTTCCCACCCTACTTTGACGTCTTGTGACCTCCACGTCACCATCAACTCCTTGAGTAAGTTTCCCACCCTTTTAAAAAGAATTGTGGCAGGTTTCAAATGCCACACAAGCTTTGAGTGGGGTCAAAGACTTCTAATAAACTTCCCATTTGAGAATAGGATTTCTTCCGTTCCATCATCCATTGTAAATGACGTGTCCATTCTTCGTCCTAGTCGTAGGCTCTATGGAGCCCTTTGTCTTTGATTCTGGCTATTGTCGTATATAATTCCTTCATATCTCAAATGGTTCATCTACTATCTGTTGTGACCTTTTCACACATCGCCCCATTGCAAATGGGGACCCCCCTATTTTCGCTTCGTTTAGGTCTTTTGGCTTGGTTTTTTGGTTTGTTTTGCTGTTGTCTCACTTTTGTTTCGTTTGTCTTTCCGGGGATGTGCCCGTCTGTGAGCTTGAGCATGAGATTTTGGTTAAGTCTGTAGAATTAGGGTTTGCATTTATCACGTTGGTTTGGGGTCAAATCAAGTTTGGCTGTTGGAATCTGAGCCTCATGTTGCAGTCAGTATGCTTCCAACAGGTTTCCAGCTAAATTTCAGTAAATTTTGACAACTTACTATTTTTAGTAAGTACCAGATTTGGGGCGTTCTCTCAGCACTGTTGAAGTTCTCTCAGTCACACTACATCCAAGACATGTCAGGCTGCTCGGTTGCAAATTTTGAGCTGAAACAGACAACTTTCTATTTTTAGCAAGTTCAGCTTTGGGAGCAGATTTTAGGGTTTATATGCAAAGTTCTTCAATGCATGTCTGGAGATTCTTTCTGGGTTTTCTGAAACCTACACAGTGATATAACATGCAAAATGAGACAATGACTTTCAGTATTCAGCGTTCAGAGGCTATTTTTAGGGTTTGCATGTTCAAATTTTCTTTGCATGTTTGAACATTCCTTGTGGGTTTTTCGAGGGTTTCTCAATCCGTGTAATATGCAACCAGGATTTTCGCTATTTTGCCTTTAGAGGCTATTTATGGGGTTTGCATATGTCGCTTTTCAAAGACATGTCGTGGATTCTTGGTTTTTTCTAAGAGCTACGCGTTGATGTGACATAAGTAAGATGATTTCAATTCTTCGTAGACTTGTTATTTAAAGGTGTCCATTCGCAAAATGCCTTAAGTCGATTGGTATGGCGTACGAAAACGAAGCCAACCTGTCCCTTCACCCGTCCAATCAGATCAGATCTTTCTAAGCTATCCACCGGTAATTTAGCTAATCGAAAGCACTTACTATTTATAGTAAGGCATTCCAGAAACAGGCTAAAAATAGTAAATCAGCGCGAGGCATCAGTATGAACAAGTCAAGCAAGTGGTGAAGACCCTATGGCGCGAATTTCAAGTCAAATGGAGCTGTAGAGGTTCAAAAAAATCAAGCACTTACTATTTTTAGTAGGCCTGTGCAAAGGAATTAGGGTTTCCTAAAATGTAGGGCAAAACACAATAGTCACACAGAAGCGGTATCCAGTCACAATCGATATCCTTCAGGCAATCAACACACAAAATTTGAACTCATTCTGAACAGTTACTATTTTTAGTAAGTTGCTAAAAATAGCAGGTATAGGCAGGCACCAGGCACCAGTAGCTCAATCACATCACGAGGTTCAAGATAAAGTGAAAATCAAGCTTTTTGGAGCTAGAAACCAGCTTAAAATGCAAAAGTTGAGAAACTTTCTAAAAATAGAAAGCTAGGGCAAGCCAGGGGCACTGTGAACAAACCACTTCAAATCAGACAAAAGCCATGAAAATTCACTAAGTACTCGAAATTTGAAGTCCAAAATGTGAAATGCGCCTTAGCTACTTGAGGTTGATGAAAAATTCTAAGTCTGACAAAATTCCTGCTCATACCCCAAAATGCACCCATGATTGGTAGAAGTTGATGGAAATTTTTGTAAGTGTTGGTTTAATCCTGCAGGACCCCCAAAATGCGCCCTCAGCTTGAGCAGATTCCTGTAGGGGTCTTAAAATGCGCCCAACTTGCCAGGTGGATAGAAAGTTTCCAAGTTAACAAAATTCCACCTCTACCCCCTAAATGCGCCCATCTCCAGCATGAGCTCTAGAAAAATATCCTAAGGCATGGTTAAATCCTCCTCATACATCAAAATGCGCCCAAGCTTGTGAAGGGGCATGAAAAATTTCTAAGTATGCAAAAATGGAAGCTCCACTACCAAAATGCGCCCTTATTAAGGAAGTGGTGTGGAAAATGTTTTAAGTGTGAAACTTCCTGCTCACCCTCCTAAATGTGCCCAGCCTTGAGGAGATAGCATGAGGAATTTACTAAGTATTTCAAATTTGAAGCACATCCCCTTGAATGCGCCTAGGATGGGAGATAGAGTGAAAATTCCACTAAGTGTTGTAAATTTGAAGCTCCCTACTCTATATGTGCCCTTGCAAGCTTGAAGGGAGTTGAAAATTTTTCTATGTAAAACTTGAAGCAGGCCCCCTTGTATGCGCCCTTGACTTGGAGGCAATCTTGAAAACATCTAAGTATGGAAGAATGGAAGTAAGGCCCCTTGTATGCGCCCAAGTGCCAAGAGGTTGAGTTGGAAATTTTCTAAGGCAATAAAAGTGGAAGTTGACCCCATGATATGCACCCACCTTGTGAAGTTGAAGTAAAAAATATGCTAAGGCATTGAAAATTCCTGTAGCACCCTCCATATGCGCCCAAGTTAGATGCATGTGTTGGTGTAATTATATGTCTTGTACCTTGTCCTAGGTCATGATTACACCTTAGTTAAGTTTACTTAGGGACCACATAAGAGGTTGTTGGAGATTTTCCACCTTTGGTGGACTTGACATGTCATTATCACATCACTTCCACCTTTTGTGGACACATCATGTGATTATCTCTCCACCTTTTGTGGATGATCCACCTTTTGTGGTGATTATCACATTATCCCTTCCCACTTTAGGTGGAGTGATAACTTTTCATTGTTGTCTCATGTTATAAGATTATGACACTTTAGGTGGAGTGATAACTTGTCATAATCTTATGCCCTTCTATGTTCTGACCTTGGCTATATAA